>VSMD01140513.1:0-24621 GCA_008750895.1 Mirza zaza
AAGAAATCTAAGTCTAGGCCGGGCGCGGTGGCTCAAGCCTGTAATCCTAGCTCTCTGGGAGGCCGAGGTGGGCGGATCATTTGAGCTCAGGAGTTCGAGACCAGCCTGAGCAAGAGTGAGACCCCATCTCTACTATAAATAGAAACAAATTAATTGGCCAACTAATATATATAGAAAAAAATTAGCCGGGCATGGTGGCACATGCCTGTAGTCCCAGCTACTTGGGAGGCTGAGGCAGCAGGATTGCTTAAGCCCAGGAGTTTGAGGTTGCTGTGAGCTAGGCTGACGCCACGGCACTCACTCTAGCCTCGGCAATAAAGTGAGACTCTGTCTCAAAAAAAAAAAAAAAAAAGAAATCTAAGTCTAAGGTACTTGATAAACAAAGAACTTTAGGTACAGAAGTTTTCTAAAATACACATTTCTTCATCACTTTTAGAAGGAACATTAGTGAGGTGGGGTTGGAGGAAAAAAAAAGAAGGAACATTAGTAGTTGCCAGGGGATGGGGAACCTAGGGGATGGGGAAACACAGATTGTTTCACCCTGTTTCTTTTAATTCTTGAAATTGACTTTGCCCTCTACTAAAAACAAGCCATTTTCTTTCTCCTGCTACACTGAGTTCGTAGTTTTCAGGTTTTTATGACCGGAAAATGTATTCCCAGTTTCACAAAGACTTCCCACTGCTACTCTGAGACTGCTTTGCTGCCAATGTCCACAGCAAACGCCATTGCCACCACGTGGTACTCATGAGTAGTTACATCACCAACCAAAGCCTAGCCAAGGCCTTGCCTCAGTAAACCTGGAATAAAACCACACATACATTATCTGACCAATGCTTCAGAAGCTATATTAGTCACTACTAGCACAACCGTCACCATCCAACCTCTAGGTGGGCATTAAATATTAATAAATATTAGATCAGAAAATTAAAAAAAATAATAATGGGAGAATTAGAGTTAGATAACTTTACTTTGGGTTTCCCCAAAGGAATTACTTTATAACTTAGTCAAATTCCCTGGCAGGAAAAGTGACCAAATTAGGAGAACAAAACCAATAGGTTACCAAGACTTCTTGGATCAAATTCTGAAGTGCTCCTTTAATTTACCTCTCCTCTTCTATTCTATTCCTACTATACTACTTTGATCTCTACCTTTTAATATAGCTACATTACTGCAGAAGTTCCCCAAAAGCTATGTTTATCATGTCTTTTTCTTTCATAAGGACCTTAGCGGTATACCAGTGCCCCTAATAAAGTTAATACTTTCTGAATACTATATACTTGTTAGCCATTATTGCCCTCAGGATAAAGTCCAAATTCCTAAGCATAGCATTCAAAATGCCCTTTACATCTTCATCTTATATCTTATCTTTCTCCAACATCCCCCACATGTTCTGTTTTCCAGTGACAAAGGACAACTTTGTGTTTCCCAAGCATTCCATGCTTCTGTACGTTCACCTCAATTGCTGCCTCCCCTCTTTTTCCACTCGGAAAAATTCTTCTCATCTTTCAAGGCATAGCTTAAATGTCTCCTTACAAAGTCCCTACCAATAATCCATCTCCATCAGGAACAGATGATCCGGCAGTACTTGATTTATACTGCTAATGCATTAGTATACCCAAGTGGAACACGTGAGGTGGCAGGGATATTTCCTTAATCATTTAGGTCTCCCCAGTGCCTACCTAGCAGACAGAAAGCATTCAGTGAATGTTTAATGCAGAAATGAATTAATGAATATAGTTTATCAGGCTTCCATTTTAAAAACAAAAGATACTAATGATACCTGGTTAGGAATTCCCTATCTCCTATATACTTCTCCTCAGTACTTTTTTCTTCCTTTTTTTTGAGACAGAGTTTCACTTTGTCACCCTGGGTAGAGTGCAGTGGCACCATCATAGCTCACTGTAACATCAAACTCCTGGGCTCAAATGATCCTCCTGCCTCAGCCTCTGGAGTACCAGGGACTACAGATGTGTAGCACTTTGCCCAGCTAGTTTTTTCTATTTTTAGTAGAGATGGGGTCTTGCTCTTGCTCAGGCTGGTCTTGAACTCCTGACCTCAAGTGGTCCTCCCACCTCAGCCTCCTAGAATGTTAGGATTACAGGCGTGAGCCACAGTGCCCCACCATTTTCACTGGTTCTTTATAAATGGGGGAAAGATCCCACTTAGATCATTTTGCTTGTCTGTGCTACTCTAGATTTACGTTATCCTGAAATCTGACTTCAGCTGTTTTGAGTAAATGCTCGATAAAAACACTTTGTAAAATGAATCCTGAACAAATAGACATATCTCTGGGAATAAGATGAGAAATACAGGCCGGGCGTGGTGGCTCAAGCTTATAATCCTAGCACTTGGGAGGCCGAGGTGGGCGGATTGCTCAAGGTCAGGAGTTCAAAACCACCCTGAGCAAGAGTGAGACCCTGTCTCTACTATAAATAGAAAGAAATTAATTGGCCAACTAATATATATAGAAAGAATGAGCTGGGCATGGTGGTGCATGCCTGTAGTCCCAGCTACTCGGGAGGCTGAGGCAGAAGGATTGCTTGAGCCCAGGAGTTTGAGGATGCTATGAGCTAGGCTGACGCCATGGCACTCACTCTAGCCTGGGCAACAAAGCAAGACCCTGTCACAAGAAAAAAAAAAAAAAAAAAGAAATACAAATAGCAAGCAGGTAGTTTATTGAATGTCAAATATAATACAGTTTGGCTAAGGCAGATGGAACCAGAAACTGGAACCTAAAACTTTAAAACACAAGGGGCAAAATTAGGTGACAGGCATATTGACAGAGCCCTAAATCCACATCCAGAAAGGATCCTAGGAAAGGCAAACAGAGAAAGACCTCCTAAGTCTTTTCATCAATTTAGTCACCATGGCAATCCTGCAGAAGTGGAGACACAATACTGGTGACAACTCAGGTACAGAATGGGCAGTCATCTAAAAGATTTTTTGGTGACTCCAAGGGGCTTCAGGCCTGGAGGGATTTGCTCTGTACAGAGGATGGACGGTAGAAGACAAGACTTCCGTACCTATAGTCCTCATAGCAATGTTAAGATTTAGAAGGTTTTAAAACTGGATACCACCCAGTGTTGGCAAAGGCACAGGAAAATAGGAACTATCAAATACCACAAGGGCCAGAAGAGCACAAATTAGTTTAATCTTTCTAAAGAACAATTTAACAGTATGTATCAAAGACCAAAATTTCCAGTTCTAGGAATTTACACTAAGGGCTGGGTATGATGGCTCACATCTGTAATCCTAGCACTCTGGGAGGCCGAGGCAGGTGGATTGCCCAAGGTCAGGAGTTCCAAACCAGCCTGAGCAAGAGCGAGACCCCATCTCTACTATAAATAGAAATAAATTAATTGGCCAACTAAAAATATATAGAAAAAATTAGCTGGGCATGGTGGCGCATGCCTGTAGTCCCAGCTACTCAGAAGACTGAGGCAGTAGGATTGCTTGAGTCCAGGAGATTGAGGTTGCTGTGAGCTAGGCTGATGCCACGGCACTCACTCTAGCCTAGGCAACAAAGTGAGACTCTGTCTCAAAAAATAAATAAATATATTTTTTAAAGATAAGGTATACACAAGCACCCCTGTGCACACACAGGAAGAAGACTGAAAGGATATATACCAATAAGTTAATAGTAACCATTTCAGGATAACTTAAAATATTAATTTACCATGTTAACAAATTTTAAGCATACAGTTCAGCGGCATTAAGTACTTTCACATTGTTGTATAACCATCACTATTACTCATTACCAGAACTTTTTCATCATCCCAAACTAAAATCTGTACCCATCAAACAATAACTCCCCATTCCTTCCTCCCCAAGTCCCTGGTAACCACTATTTTACCTTCTGTCTGTATGAATTCGACTATTCTAGGTACCTCAAATAAGTAGAATCATATAATATTTGTCCTTTGATGTCTGACTTATTTCACTTCACGTTTTCAAGGTTCATCCATGGATAATTTTTGTTTGTTTGTATTTTCTAAGTTTTCTACTATATACATGTATATATATCTTTGTAAGAATATTGGGCTTTTTGCAATTTCATCTATCTGGCTCTTTAGGAAGTCTGGAAAAAAATGTCATCCACATGATGGCAGCTAAAAGTGTATTTAAGATATAGGTGAGGCCGGGCGCGGTGGCTCACGCCTATAATCCTAGTACTCTGGGAGGTCGAGGCGGGCGGATTGCTCAAGGTCAGGAGTTCAAAACCAGCCTGAGCGAGACCCCATCTCTACTATAAAAAATAAAAAATAAATTAATTGGCCAACTAATATATATATATAAAAATTAGCTGGGCATGGTGGTGCATGCCTGTAGTCCCAGCTACTCGGGAGACGGAGGCAGCAGGATTGCTTGAGCCCAGGAGTTTGAGGTTGCTGTGAGCTAGGCTGACGCCACAGCACTCACTCTAGCCTGGGCAACGAAGCAAGACTCTGTCTCAAAAAAAAAAAAAAGATATAGGTGAGAAAAATAAGTCATGATAGGATGATTCAAGGGAGTCCAGATTGTTCTATTTTAAGAATGTGCCTGAGGAAGGCACAATGGCTTACACATCTGTAATCCTAGTACTCTGGGAGGCTGAGGCAGGAGGATTGCTTGAACTCAGGAGTTCAAGACCAGCCTAAACAAGAGTCAGACCCCGTCTTTACTAAAAATAGAAAAATTAACCAGGTGCAGTGGCATGTGCCTGTAGTCGCAGCTACTCGGGAGGCTGAGGCAGGAGGATCGCTGGAGCTCAGGAGTTTGATATTGCAGAGAGCTACGATGATGCCACTGAATTCTACCCAGGGTGAAGGAGTGAGACAAAGACAAGAAAGAAAGAAAGGAAAGAAAGGAAAGAAAGGAAGAAGGAAAGAAAGGAAGAAAGGAAGAAAGGAAGAAAGGAAGAAAGGAAGAAAGGAAGAAAGAAAGAAAGAAAGAAAGAAAGAAAGAAAGAAAGAAAGAAAGAAAGAAAGAAAGAAAGAAAGAATGTGTCTATTATAGTTCAGAGAAGGTAAGCAAATTGCCTAAGGTCACATGGTCAGGTATAGCATTTTCACCAATTACTGCCAGTGATTGCTGTGTGTATATTCTGCATAGGACTCTGTGCTAGGAATACAGAGGCAACTGTAAGATGTTGTCAATCTAGTGGGAGACAAATGCAGAAAAAAGAAAGCTGAGGTGAGTCTGAAATTTTGAGTATGAAGACTTGGAAAATTTCGGTGCCCCTTTTACAAAATAAAAATTAGGAGCAGAACCAGGTTCTATGAGGAAGATGTTAACTTTTAGATGCTGTGTTAGAAAATGCTTTTTACAGGAGACTGTTCTACTTTGAGTACAAAAACATTCATGCTACTCAATGTTATAGACATGATAAAGCTGTTATCTGTTTTATAAGTAACCAAATTATTGGCTTTCACTACTAGATCCAAAAAGTAAAATTGTATAATTTCTTTTTTAAAGAAAAAAAATGACTTATAGGCAGTAAAGAATAAACAACTAGTAAATTAAAAAGACAGAAATATGGCCGGGCGCGGTGGCTCAAGCCTGTAATCCTAGCTCTCTGGGAGGCCGAGGAGGGCGGATCCTTTGAGCTCAGGAGTTCGAGACCAGCCTGAGCAAGAGCGAGACCCCATCTCTACTATAAATAGAAGGAAATTAATTGGCCAACTAATATATATAGAAAAAAAATTAGCCGGGCATGGTGGCACATGCCTGTAGTCCCAGCTACTTGGGAGGCTGAGGCAGCAGGATTGCTTGAGCCCAGGAGTTTGAGGTTGCTGTGAGCTAGGCTGACGCCACGGCACTCACTCTAGCCTGGGCAACAAAGTGAGACTCTGTCTCAAAAAAAAAAAAAAAAAAAAAAAAAAAAAAAAAAAGACAGAAATATTCTGTTGTAATTCTCCAGTCACTCTTTGAAAAAAAAGAAAAAAGTATGTAAAATTAAATAATTATTAATAATAAAAAGACAGAAATATCCACAAAACGGTGAAAGGCTAGATGGTTTCTAACAGGAAGAGAACTTTATAGCCTCTCATTTGGTACCAAGAAGAAACACACCCCTCTCTTGATACAATTAGTGCTTTCATATATGTTTTTTCTGTAGGGCAAAGGAGTTTTAAGGTTTAGCTTATTCATCAAATTCAGTATTTAGTGCTCTGTAGTGAACTAGATGGTGTGTATGTATGAAATAAAAGGTAGTATACATTCCATCGAGGTGCTTATGATTGAATTTGACACCACACACAACTGTTATGCCATGAATTCAAAGGGATGAAGTCAGCAAATGTAAAAATGTTGGGTATATACCACTGAATCCAAAGGACAACACACACACAGATCCACATGTGCTTTTTACCTGAGTGGTTAAAATATCGCTCTGAGAGGACAGTCCTGAACAGTCTTCAGAGAAGCTTGTTTCACTCTGATACCCAGATGCTGCTTCACCTTAAATAATAAAAACAGAGGTTCAGATGTAAAAACAGATTATAAACACTACAACTTGTTGCATCTTTTCCTTCCCATTGGCAGAACTGGTTTTACTTTCATGTCACACAAAATCATTAAACTCCTTGCTTTGGGACACTGGGATTTCCTCTCAGAAAATGAAAACTAGAAGTAAGTCCACCAATAATTAGGACATTAAATTTCAGTCAGAGATGACATTCTAGCTGGGTGAAAAACTTTTGACTTTTAAAGAAAAGCACCTTAGGAGGAACATGTTTCAAGTTTAAGAAGCAGTTACTTTATACTTGGAAACTTGTAAAATGTGCTCCACAAAAGGCATAAACATTTATGCTCATTGCTATAAATAGACTAGGGCAAACACAAAAACCTGGTTCCAATACCTAAGTTTGAATCCACACTTTGCTCTTCTTGATCATTATCTTCTTCCAGGCTAGTTTCCCTTTCTTCATCATCTGAAACCAATTCCTTGTCACTCAGAACAACTTCCTGGTTTTCATACTGATCCCTCATTTGTTTGGAAGGAGGATCAAACATCAGAAAAGGATCCTGGGTGTTTCTATTTGCAGTCAAGTCTTCCAATGGACTGCACTGTGAAGAAAACAAGCTACTAGAACATTTTGCTTCCTCACTAAGGTGATGTTCCTGGGATGCCTTTGCCAACATTACCTGGTTACTGCAGTCGTATAAGCTATTTCTCAAAGATACTAGGTTCTCCTCTGTTTTCTTAGACAGACACTCAGTGGCAACAGTTTTTTGTCTGATAGATTGAGAAGGCATATTGGTTACTTTACCAAATAATAAGTGTTGGAAGCACGGAAGTTCTTCATCCTCACTAGACATGCTCTCTTCTGAGGATTCTAATTTCCTGGCCTCTCTTCTTCGGTGACCTTGAACCAAACATGTATGAGCTAAAGGGCTAGGGCTCCTGCTGAACTCTCCTCTCTGGACATTTTTGCTAAAAACAGCAGATCTTTCCTTAACACTACTTTCAGCAAAGCTGATATTTTCCTTTATTTCATCATCATCTAAGAGGTCATCAGGTGTCTCAGAACAAACCTGAGAAGCATGACTACTTCCCATAGGCTGCTCTAGGTTATCTGAAATTAGACATGGAGAAAAATCTGTATTAACAGTCTGAAGTATCCCTTCATTTTCTTCTTGTCTTTTTATTTCAGGATGTTTGCAATTACTTACAGGAAGACTTTGCTTATAGACTTCAGGTTGCATAAGACCTAATCTAAGCACAGCATTCAATCTAGGTCCTCTATTTTTACCTAGTTCTGCTTGAATGTTTTCACCACTGGAACCTACTTCATTAACACTGGAGCCTGCTTCATTAGTACTAGGACCTACTTCATTAATACTGCTTGAGCTGGCTTCTTTAAAAGCACTTTCTCTAATATTTTGGCTAATTGTACTCACTGTATTTGGAATGATGTTCTCACTTCCTAATGTTCTTTCAGGTGACACTGAATGTTCTTCAAATCTTTCCTCTGACAGGTTTGTCTTACATTTAGTTTTAAAAAATGGCCTGATGGGAGAAAGTGATGGTATATGATAGGGGTTTTGTAAAATGTCATGTTTATTTACTGTAATGAGTTCATTTTCATTGCCTCTGAACCGAGATGACAGACAAAACCTAGAGACTTCTCTAATGCTACATTTGGCATAATCATCTGGCTTATCTTTCTGACAAACTACAGAAAAGCCTGCAGTGGTACTAATTGTCTGTTCATGCTTGATTTTAGATTCTTTCTTTTCTTGATTTTCTTTTTGTTTACATTCAAGAGTGACTTTTGGACTTTGTTTCCTTAAGGACCTAGAGTGGGCACAGACTGTTGCACATTCCTTTTCTGGATTTCGAAACAGAGCAAATGACTGACGCTTTGAAACCTTGAATGTATTCTGTAAATACTGAGTATCAAGTTCACTGTCCTCCATTTCCATGCTTGGCTCTTGAATGTGGTTAATTTTATGTCTCAATGGATCCTTAAAACCCTCTGTGTTGTTTCTAGTATCTTTAGAACAACCATGGATTAGTTCCTTGGGGTTTTCAATGGCTGCACACTGAGTCACACATTGTTTTGGTGCTGTTTTTGTCTTCCCTAGGGTGTTAACTTCCAGTAATGAGATACTGTTCTGAGTACCATAATCAGTATCAGGTACCAGTGAAATACTCGTACTCTCTATAGATCTTTCTCCACTTGCAGTTTGGAAAACCCTTTCTCCACTTGACACCAGATCTTTGGGGTCTTTGATGCTATTAGATGCCAGAATTGTTTCTAAGTTCTCTTCTGTTTTTTCTCTTTGCAGGCCAGGATTGACAAATTCTTGAAGTTTATTAGAACTTGAACAGTTAGTATCATTGGCATGTCTTTTACTTATTTGCTCATTTGGCTTGTTACTCTTCTTGGCTCCAGTTGTAGGTTCTTTATCTTCCATGAGTGGAAACTTTCTGCTGTGCCTGACTGGCATTTGTTCAGAATTTTTTTCCTTTATCTCTTCAATGCTAGAACAACTATCGATTTGTAGTTCGGTACAATTAGGTGGGCTTAGATTTTTATTGACTACTAGTTCAAGTGCATGAATATGCCTGCTAGAAGACTTCCTCCTCAGCCTATTCTTTTTAGGTGCTTTTGAATTGTGGATATTTAATTCTAGTTCCATATTACTTATACTGCTGCTTATAGGTTCAGCTTTAGTTCTGAAAGAAGATTCTTTTTCCAATGATTCTGTTGGGTTAGGATTTTTTTCTTTCTGAACATAATTACCTTTTGTTTCATTTTCATAACCACTATTAGTAACATTCATCACTTGATCATTTGGCTCCATTTGGTTAGTTTCCTGATTTCTCTCTTCAGGTGTCTTTTGAACAACTGCCAAATCTGCTTTCTTAATAAAATCCTCAGGACAAAGGCCTGATGTAGTTCTCCTTTTACGCTTTAATTTATTTGTGAGGGGATGCTCTTGTGTTATCTGTGGCTCAGTAACAATTGTTCCTATAATTAGATTTTCAGTTATATGGCTCAAGTTAGGGAGGCTTGCCTTCCTCCGATAGGTTTTCCCAAATATTTTATCTTCAATTTTACCCTCTACTGGTTTGGAGTGAAGTCTTTCACTTTTACGTATTATAGGATCAGGAGGATCACTAGCCAGTAAGTCTACTTTCTCTGAAGAAGTGGAATATCCATCTACTTCATTTGGAACATCTAATGCACCAGCTACTTCAGCATGTGATTCACACCCCCCATCATGTGAGTCATCAGAAGTTAATATTTCATCACTTCTGGAAAACCACTCGTTAACTTTCTGAATGCTGCTATTTAGTGTTATCCAAGGAACATCTTGGGTATCTCTAGGACTCTCAGAGCATGGAGGTTTCTGCTTATTCCGTTCTTTTCTCCCATATGCGGGAGCAGTACTCAGATCTACCTTTTTCTCAGTGCTGGGAGCCTGCCTATCATTACATGTTTCCTTACTTTGAGCCCATCTGCTCTGTTGGCTCCTTGCTAAGCCAGGCTGTTTGCTTTTATTACAGAATTCAGCCTTTTCTACAATCATTCTGTCTTTAGTGAGTAATAAACTGCTGTTCTCATGCTGTAATGAGTTGGCATGAGTATTTTTGCCACATGGCTCCACATGCAAGTTTGAAACAGAACTACCCTGATACTTTTCTGGATGCATCTCAGTTGCATGCTTCTTAATGGTGTTCAAATCGTTATTACTGGCTTGATGATGTTCAATACTTGTTATGTCCTTCTCAGAAAACGCACAAGCAGCTGAAAATATATAAAAATAACAAAGTGTTTAAAAACTGAATCATTATGAAAAAATACATACTTAATACAACTTAGAGGTGGAAATCATGCAAATGGATATATTCACAGAAATTAACCACATAAACTATTAAGTAGACTGAAGATGTAGCTCATATTCTTTTTTTTTTTGAGACAGAGTCTCACTTTGTTGCCCAGGCTAGAGTGAGTGCCATGGCGTCAGCCTAGCTCACAGCAACCTCAAACTCCTGGGCTCAAGCAATCCTGCTGCCTCAGCCTCCCAAGTAGCTGGGACTACAGGCATGCGCCACCATGCCCAGCTAATTTTTTCTATATATATTAGTTGGCCAATTAATTTCTTTCTATTTATAGTAGAGACGGGGTCTCGCTTTTGCCCAGGTTGGTTTTGAACTCCTGAACTCAAATGATCCGCCCACCTCGGCCTCCTAGAGAGCTAGGATTACAGGCGTGAGCCACCATGCCCGGCCTCATGCCCTTTTTTTTTTTTTTTTGAGACAGAGTCTTGTTCTGTTGCCCAGGCTAGACTGCCGAGGTATCAGCCTAGCTCACAATAACCTCAAACTCCTGGGCTCAAGTGATCCTCCTGCCTCAGACTCCCAAGTAGCTGGGACTACTGCCACTTGCCACCATACCCCGCTAATTTTTTGTTTCTATTTTTAGTTGGCCAGCTAATTTTTTCTATTTTTATTAGAGATGGGGTCTCATCCTTGGTCAGGTTGGTCTCGAACTCCTGCCCTCAATCGATCCTCCTGGCTCGGCCTTCTAGAGAGCTAGGATTACAGGTATGAGCCACCACGCCCAGCCCATACTCTTTCATTTAATTCCTATTTAGCTAGATTATTTCCACTCAAGATCATTAATATTTTAATTTCAGAATTTTCCCTATGCATAAACCTAACCTATTTCCCTAACCTCAAAGAGTGAATTAAAAGCAGACTGTTTAGTCATTAGATAGACAGTTCTGACGTACTCTGAGGATCACTGGCCATTAAATCTACTTAATACTCTATCTACAGACTCATACTCCCTGTATTTAAAAATCAGTAGGCAAAAGATGAAATACAAATATATCAATTAAAAATAAAGGGCAACAACCAGTTATGTAGGGTACTATTATAATCACATTAGTTTAGTACCATTTAAATATATCAAGCTGTACCATGTCCTCTGAGAAAGAATGATATTCTAACTCTGCCAAGAAATTTTGTGAATTATAAAGGCCCCAAATGGTCTTCAGAATAATCTAATTACAGTACTGTATCTACTCTCTCTCTTTAGTTCCTAATAAGTTGGGAAGACTTGCCGTTACCCTTTTTTGCAGAATCCAAACTGGTTTTAGCCCTGGCTCCTTGAGGGGTGATTTTTAACAACTCTTCGTCTCCCACACTATAGGAAAAAGACAGAAGTCCTAGTGAGAAATACTAGTTACATGCTCACAGAACTGTCAAATGAGCAAGATCAAATATTTTAGCTCTTCCACGTAGAGTTGCAGCAAGCTGACCAATCTGATTCACTTATTAAAATCTGCTCTCTCTTTCAGTAACTTCTGGTTGAAATGGAACGGTCAAAGACTTAGGACACACAGTCACAAAGATCAGGGCAGTAGTGCAGAACATTGTGTTATGGACATGAAAATGAGAGCCTATATTTATCACTGAAAGATAGTTTTAAAAAATGCTTACAAGTTTATCTTAATAAGAAGGCAGGAGCAAAGATATCTAAACAGCAGGAATACTAGGATGGAGCAGACACCCCAATAGAATGCAAAGACCACCACCTTGCTACATTGCTTTCAGTGCTTTTCAGGCTAAAAAAGCACTTCCTTCCAATTGTGAGATTAGGAGAGTCCTTCACAAACAGAAGCCGACAATGACACCATTATAGATCAGATC
Organism: Mirza zaza; assembly: GCA_008750895.1. Taxonomy (NCBI): domain Eukaryota; kingdom Metazoa; phylum Chordata; class Mammalia; order Primates; family Cheirogaleidae; genus Mirza; species Mirza zaza. The sequence continues at coordinate 12,149 of VSMD01140513.1, forward strand.
AGATCTTAGACAGGGTCAAGTAATAATTTCTAAGGAAAGCAATATGGCAGGTAACCCAGTTGTGGGCTCCTTGTGGACTATTATATAATTTATATAGACAAAGTTTGAAAGATAGGTGGAAATAAGGAACAGAGGAAAGAACTGAAAATGGAGACCTCTAATATTTTCATCAGCCACAATTACCATTGTGTCAATATTACTATATATGAGGAACTCAACTAGAGAACAACAATCTGCTAGAAGCAAGTATGTACAGAGTTCCACTGTTATCTTAAACTCCTCTGGACATTACTAATTAATAAATCAAACAAACAAAAAGGATATTTCCTCAGCTATAAAATGAGGAGATTAAACTAGATGATTTTTGAGGTTTCTTCCAACACCATAATTCTAATCTAGAGAAACACCAATCCTTAATAGTAACTAAATAGGAAAATATCAGCTTCATAGACAAAAGGTCTCTTTGACTCACCTGCAATAACTTGCCTTATTAACTGTATCTTCAGAAGAATCAGATCCTAAAAATTTCCCCCCAAAATCCCCAAAAAACAAATCAGTAACAGGCTTTTTATTGAAAGAGCTAAACTCAAAAAATGTACTTGTTACAAAACAGATACTCTTTCACCTAGAAATATTTACTGAGCATCCATTATGTGGCAGAGACAACGATGGATACGTCAGGCAATATAGCATAGTTGTTAAAAGCACAGGCTCTGAAGCCCAATTTCCTAGGTTTGAATCATGGCTTTCCCACTTACTCTTTTTTTTTTTTTTCTTTTTTGGAGACACAGTCTCACTCTGTTGCCCGGGCTAGAGTGCCAGGGCATCAGCCTAGCTCACAGCAACCTCAAACTCCTGGTCTCAAGTGATCCTCCTGCCTCAGCCTCCTGAGTAGCTGGGACTACAAGTATGCACCACCATGCCTGGCTAATTTTTTCTATATGTATTTTTAGTTGTCTGGCTAATTTCTTTCTTTTCTTTTTTTTTTTTTTTTTTTTTTAGTAGAGACAGGGTCTTGCTCTTGCTCAAGCTGGTCTCAAACTCCTGACCTCAAGCGATCCTCCTGCCTTGGCCTCCCTGAGTGCTAGGATTACAGGTGTGAGCCACGATGCCCAGCCTACCACTTACTATAAATAGCTTCACGATCTTGGCAAAATTTCTTAACCTCTCTGTGCCTTAATTTCCTCATCTGTAAAATAAGTGTAACAATAACAACTTCAGAGGTTTAACATGCATCTTAAATGAGTTATACAGGAAAAGCACAACAGTGCCTGGAATATAGTTAAGTGCCTTTAAATAGTAAATACCATAATATTTTAATTATTTTTATGACATACCTGTTGTTCAAGAATTTATGATCTTAAGGGGAAAAACATATACAGCTAATTTCAATAAAATCTAATAAGTATAACAGTAAACATGTGGTGGTGCTTAGGAGCTCAAAATACAGCCACCCTTTCCAATTATAAATATAGTCTAAAACAGGCGTCCTCAAACTACGCCCCATGGGCCACATGTGGCCCGCTGAGGACATTTATCCAACCTGCCAGGTGTTTTTGCCACTGCTACCTGTCCTGCTTAGCAGCCAACTTGTCCCAGGACCACAGTGCGCACGTGTGGAATGTGCGCTGCACTCTCCAACAGCCTGAGGAACAGTGAACTGGCCCCCTGTTTAAAAAGTTTGAGGACCCCTGGTCTAAAAGATAAGCCAACTAGAAGACATGTTTGAATTCTGAGCTCAGGTTTTTTTTGAGACATGAGTGGAAGATAAGAAAGTGATCAGGGAGTATAGATTTTATTTTAATTTTTTTGATACAAGATCTCACTCAAAGTCACCCAGGCTCAAGTGCAATGGTACAATCATAGCTCACTGCAACCTCAAACTCCTGGGTTCAAGTGATCCTCCTGCCTCAGCCTCCTGAGTAGCTGGGACTACAGGTATGTACCTCCATGTCCAGCTAATTTTTAAATTTTTTGTAGAGATGCAGTCTTGCTATGTTGCTCAAGCTGGTCTTGAACTCCTTGCTTCAGGCAATCCTCTAGCCTTGGCCTCCCAAAGTGCTAGGATTACAGGCATGAGTCAACATGCCTGGCCCTCAGCTCTTCTTAAAACGCTTCTTAATCGAGTGCAATTTATCTTGGATCCTTCTAAATCCTGCAGCAATCCATCAAGTTATCTCTCATTGCTACTCTCCATCTTTCCAAAATATATTTATATATACTTAAACCAGACATCCTTTCTTTTGCTCCCTTTGAAAAGTAAGATTCTTCAAGGTGGGAACTGCATGTTTTATATTATTTATAACTCATGATACGGCTCATAAAATTCACTTCACAAAGCTTGCTACAACATGCATAAATTATGACCAGAGTTTTTGGCATACAGTGGCAAAACTATAAGATAAGCAATCTAGCAATTGTTATTCTAAACTTAAAAAATCTGAGACCCTTACCCAATTCAATGTAGACAGACTTATTCTGAGATTTTATCTGCTGCTTTGTCCTCAGAGGTCTCACAATTCCAAGGTTAGAGAGCTGGACACTGAGACTGGTTTCCTGCTAAGCAGAGTACAGTAAAGAATGGTCAACCACTTTTTGGCCAATTCTATGCTTTTTTGTTGGAAGAAACTTGAGGCCATGGACAAAACAAATCAACCATTATCAGTCAGCTAAAATTTAAAAAACGCCTAGAAAACTATATACTAAAATATCTGGGTTTTATGTGATTTGAATTTTTTCTCTTTCTGTTGTTTTAAATTTTTCCAAACTGATTTTGTATTATTTGTGTAATTTTTGAAGTATTAAAATAGTATATTTTGAAGCTGATACTTGATATATATTTCCAATCACATCTGATAACAGGGTGGGAAACTGAGATAAATTTTTAAAAAGGATAAATGACAACAATAAAACCACTAGCATTCCTAAGAACATTTGGCAAAGGAAAGAATATTTAAAAGCCCAACATTACTTTGATAAAGCTTTTCTTCTTCTTTTTTAGCCCTTCTACATATCCAGAAAAATGAATGCTGATACTATGAGAACTATTATTTTTAAGATCTCCATTATTCATTCACATGTCAGTAATGACAGAGCAAATCACTACATTTTCTTTGACAATTATACCTTTTAAGTTGAAGTAATTTTCAAATGCTTAAAAATATCAGTGACCTCATGGCTATTTTAGGCAAGCATCAGAGCAGATAAAGCTCTAAAGCAGAGGAGGGGCCTGTCAGGTCTCTCTTTTTTAATTCTTGAGATGGGTAGTTTTGCTATGTTACCCGGGCTGGTCTTGAACTCCTGGGCTCAAGCAATCCTCTTGCCTCAGCCTCCCGAGTAGCTGTGACTACAGGCACATCCACCTTGCCTCTCTTGACCACACCAGGTACACTGACCTCTGAACTCCTCTAACTCTTATTAATTAGGACACTTTTCCTATCACTGAATTTACCATCTTCCCTTCTTTATTGACTTTTATATAAATCCATAAGCATCTAGCACATTCACCAACTCACAATGCTTGATAAAGAAATGTCAAAATAAATAAAAATGGTCTTACCAAGGTAGGATTTTCAGGTTCACTCTGTCGAAGTCTTTTGGCACGGTCTCTGTAGCCCATACTTTGGATGATAGATACTTCCTCCTTTAGTTGTTCAGGAGAGTTATTTCCCTTTTTTGCAAAATTATAACTATTTGCAACTGTAAATTACAAGGGAAAATGTTATTTTTGTAGTCAGAAAAAAATGTATGCATTGTAATCAAAGAAACCAAGAGAAATTCTGTGTATGCTCTTTTTTGCATTAAGACAATGCAGCAAGGTTATCTGTAATTAAAAAAAAAAATCAACCCTGGAAATTCTACACTTAGAACACAAACTAACAAACAAAAAACAAAATACATAGATCAGGCTGGGTGCGGTGGCTCACGCCTGTAATCCTAGCACTCTGGGAGGCCAAGGCAGGCGGATTGCTCAAGGTCAGGAGTTCAAAACCAGCCTGAGCGAGACCCCGTCTCTACTATAAAAAAATAGAAAGAAATTAATTGGCCAACTAATATATATATATAAAAATTAGCTGGGCATAGTGGCGCATGCCTGTAGTCCCAGCTACTCGGGAGGCTGAGGCAGGAGGATCGCTTGAGCCCAGGAGTTTGAGGTTGCTGTGAGCTAGGCTGACGCCACGGCACTCACTCTAGCCTGGGCAACAAAGCGAGACTCTGTCTCAAAAAAAAAAAAAAAAAAAAATACATAGATCATCCAAGTTATTTCTAGTCCTTGTTTTCTAGTTATTTCTAGTCCCCAAATTTGCCTATTAATTCTGTATTTCAGTGAATCTAAGACACCAACAATGTTATATGCACCATTATTTTCTGTACCACTATGAAAGAAAGCATACTAATTTTTTTTTTTTTTTTTTGAGACAGAGTCCCACTCTGTCACCCAGGCTAGAGTGGAGGTCAGTGGTGCTAACGTAGGTTATCGCAACCTCGACCTCCCTGGCTCAAGTGATCCTCTTCCCTCAGCTTCCTGAGTAGCTGGGACTACAGGCATGCACCAGCATGCCTGACCAAATTTTTTTTTTTTGGGGGGGGGGGGGGCCGGGGGTAAAGATGGGGTCTCACTATGTTGCTCAGGCTAGTCTTGAACTCCTGGCTTCAAGAGATCCTCCCTCCCTAGCCTCCCAAAGTGCTGGGATTACCATGCCCAGACCATAAACACACTAAATTAAAAACAATGACACACTGCAGATAGTAAAATGCTCCCAATTTCAAAGATGTTAAGATATGAAAAATGTGCACTTTAGGATTGATAAGGTGTGAGATCAGTGCAAGTGATTTTAAAAAGAGTACAGACAGAGAGCTAAAGTTAACCTTGACCAGAAGATCTTGTCAGCTAGTCAGGAAATAATCATGCAAACAAACTTCCTGAGTTTTCATGGACAACTACTTGAGCATTGGCTTCTGGGCCCATGCAACACTTACACTGCAATCCTGTGTCAAGCTCAAAAGCATGAATGATGTTCAATAGTTCTTCAACAAGTTGACTAAATCTTGTACTTTCTTGTAGGCTTCTGAAATTAAATTGTTTGAGAGACTTGCTCAGCAAGTAATTATCAGCATGTTCAGCAAGTAACTTTTTAAAGACAGTAAAATAAGGAAAGACGTGTAGACAAACAAAAACAAGATATAGTAACATTAGAAAACCTGCATTCAAAGAACAGAGCCATCAGTGACATTACACTAATAGCCATTTACATCAGAATGAACTGTGTGGCAGTACTGATTTTCTAATTTTTTTGTCATTCATTTAAATTTGCCAAGAGCCTGAAGCTATCTGCTCTAATCTTGCCCTGAATCCACAGTAGATATAAATCCACTGCATAGAGAACTTACTACTCTTAATATCCGAATCCCATCCAACTCCTCACTGCTAGCTGTGTTTCTCAGGGATTTCTGTCAAATAATGATTACAGTATTTTGAAAACACAGATTTATAACAACGTCCGATGAGAGATTTGGGTTTAGAAAACTGGGAGGAAAATACCACTCTTTCCTTTAAATATCTGAGTGCCTACTATGTACCAAACATTGGAGAGACACTATTGATTGAGATAGACAAAGTCACTACCCTAATACAACTTACATCATGGCAGAGGAGAAGCACAATATATAAATACATTGTGTGTATAAATAATTAGGTAGAAATAAACTCAATGAAGAAAAACAAAAGCAAGATTAGCAATTGGGGCAGGATGACAATCCTAGTTTAGATGAAACTGTAAGTTCTTATACTACACCGAAGCATCAGAAAAAGGCAATAAGTTGCTAATACCTGTATATGGCAGATGTCCCATAAAATGTTCAGGAGAATAGCTTAAAAATGATTTACTGTACTCAAACACTTTTATACATTTTTCTACTAATGAATTGCTTTATAGGAATACAGCTATGTTATAAAGGAATTTCTACTTTTTCCTGCTGTTGTTGTTTCCAACCTTCCATTATTACCCAAATTACATACCTTTTGGTTATATCATTCTTACACAAAGGACATTGTGAAGGCCCTTTCTTCTGGTTGAGAAGTTTCAGCATGCAAAATCTATAAATTATAAGGGAAAGAACATTACAAGTTACTTTCTTTTGTAGAAAGAATACTCAAAAGACAAATAGCTATGAAAAGATAATATCACAAGTGCCTTTAAGAGCCATTTAAAAGGTAATGGTGGCCGGACGTGGTGGCTCACGTCTGTAATCCTAGCACTCTGGGAGGCTAAGGCAGGTGGATCTCTCAAGGTCAGGAGTGCGAAACTAGCCTGAGCAAGAGTGAGACCCCGACTCTACTAATAATAGAAAGAAATTAATTGGCCAACTAAAAATATATAGAAAAAATTAGCCGGGCATGGTGGCACATGCCTGCAGTGCTAGCTACTCGGGAGGCTGAGGCAGGAGGATCACTTGAACCCTGGAGTTTGAGGTTGCTGTGAGCTGGGCTGACGCCACGGCACTCTAGCCTGGGAACAGAGTGAGCCTCTGTATCAAAAAAAAAAAAAAAGTAATGGCAGGTGAATAACAACCAATGGTTTTCTAATTGTTTTTAAATGCCACATAAGCAAAATGCAAACTACATAGCAATGATCTATGAAAAGTGAACTTACATGCATATGGTTTACTGTTATGACCAAATAAAACCTATTGAAAGTTAATATGGCATGTTTAATGTTATATTCATAATTATGTCATGCTGCATAATCAGATATAAATGGTAAGTAGTTCATGTAAAATGACTATTAGTTTAAAAACTCAGCCCTCACCACAAAGCTACTGTAATCAAGACTGTGGTAACAGCATAAGGATAGACATATATATCAATAGAATAGATTTAGAGTCTAGAAATAAACCCATACATACATCTGTAACCAGTTGATATTCAACAATGATACCAAGACAATTTAATGGGGAAAAGACAGTTTTTTTAAACAAATGGTATTGGGACAACTGGATAGCCACATACAAAAGAATGAAGTTAGACTCCTACCTCATACCACACACAAAAACTCAAAATGGATCATAAACCAGAAGTAGAGAGAACAGTGGTTAAGATAATTAAAAGCAGTGATTCACTCATACAATCAATATTTACTACATGTCTAGTACTGTTCTAGTTGCAGGAGATTCAATGGAAAAACAAAATAAAATCCCTGGAAAATAAAATATTAATATAAAGGACATAATATTCTGGTGAGGAGGGTGACTGGCTAGGGAGTAAACAGCAGACACTGACATAGAAGAGAACCAGGAAAGAAAAGATTAAGGAGACTGAAAAGTCATAGGGAATGGTGACTTAGACACTTAGAGAGCACTTAGCACTTTTTACTGGCCAGGTCCTTTAACATGTATTGCTCTCCCGTAAAGCTTGAAGTATTATCTTCATTTACGGTAGAGACTTGTTCTTGATCACACAGTAATCAAGTGGTAAAGGTGACATTGGATCCAGGATTAAACTGCAACAAAGCCCACAATCTTTTTTCTTTCTTTTTTTTGAGACAGAGTCTGTTGCCTAGGCTAGAGTGCCGCGGCATCAGACTAGCTCACAGCAACCTCAAACTCCTGGGCTCAAGCAATCCTTCTGCCTCAGCCTCCCAAGTAGCTGGGACTACAGGCATGCACCACCATGCCTGGCTAATGTTTCTCTATGTATTTTTAGTTGGCCAGTTAATTTCTTTCTATTTATAGTAGAGACGGGGTCTCACTCTCGCTCAGGCTAGTTTCAAACTCCTGACCTAAAGCAATCCGCCCGCCTCGGCCTCCCACTCCCAGAGTGCTAGGATTATAGACATAGACATGAGCCACTGCGCCCGGCCCTAATCTTTATGCTGGACAAAAAAATACATACCAAAAAGTTGTTAATTAAAGTCAAAAAGGAAAATGAACTTGTGTATGACTTGAAGACTGAGCTAAGGAACATATTGATAGATTAACAGAACAGTGGCATATCTTTCAGGTCTCATTAAAAGAATTCATTAAATTCTGTTTTAGAGTTCTGTATTTGATGCACCAATTAAATGAGAACACATACATTAAGTTTTACTTGAGGTTCTCAGCATAAAGGTCTAAGACAAGTTTTGGCCTTTTTGAATTTCAAAAACCCAATGCTTACAATACATTTTAAAGCAAATGCAGTATGTTTACTGAGGGGTGGCTTCAGCTTTTTAAGAAAAAGCTGATGGAAAATATTCAGTAAATCATAATGCCACCAACCAAATTTGGGGACTTTTCAGAGTACTAATTTTTTTAAGCACACCTATACCCTGAGCCATTTAACAATGTTGTGGAAACTCATTTAATTTTGCTAATGCTTGTCCAAGTCTATCCTGGCAGGGAGAAATAAATTAATAATTCTAAGTCTAGGTAAAATAAAGACAGGTTGACTTTGGCTACCTTTGATTATATTGGGGGCCCTGGATTCTTACTTCTGTATCCTTCCTGTCAACAGAGCTAACATTATGGACCAATATGGCCCCTAGGAAGGGAAATAAAGATCCTGAAAGATCCACAGCTTAGCATCTCAGAATCCATTTAGGTTACATTTCGGTCACTGGTCCTACCAAACCTTTTCAGTTTCAATAGTAAGGCTTTGTTTTCTTTTTTTTCTTTTCTTTTTTTTTAATTCAGTCTCTATAGAGACTGTCAAAAATTGCCAATGTCAACTATATTTCAAGTCCTCATGGCGGGGTATTGGGAAAAGTTTTCAATTAGCAATAATTGCGCCTCACATAAACCTCATTGGCTACGATACTACCACGGCACAAGCTTGGCTTTGTTTCCTTGATCAAACCTCGTGTTTGTACTTTAGTTCTAACAGCTGAGCACTATCTTGACCTCTTCATCTGAGAGATTCTGCCTATGTTCCTTGCTTGATATTCCAGTCAAAGCTCTTGTCTCCTAGAGACAAGAATCTTACTTACCCTTAACCCTCAGCCTCCTATGGCTGGATCCTTGCTACTTTTCTTATATAATCACTACTTGAACTTCTGCTCATTTCTGCTGCTAGGCTCCTGAGAGACTATGTTCAAGCTATTTGCTAGATTATCTCTTGCCTATTTCTGGATGTTTCTGACAAACTAGCTTATTACTAGACTCCAGAATTCCCTTATATTATTTATGATCTAATATATCTGGCCATGAAACCTTCCTGACACTGACTCACCATTAATTTGGAGTTCCTCAGTTAGCTGACCCCAAGACTTGCCTTACTTGGTCTATCTGGTTTTTAGACTTTAGTCATTCCTGGTCTGGTCCATCTTACTAACTGCCCAATAAATGTATAAGAAGGTCATTGCTCCAAAGCACTTCTCAAATTTTAACATGCATAAGAATCTCCTGGGGATCTTGTTATAATGGAGATTCTGATTTAGTAGATTTGGGGTAGGGCTAAGATTCTAGCAAGTGCCTATGTGACACTGTTGCTGGTAACCCATGAGCCCCACTTTAAGTACTAAGTTCATAGAGCTGCACTCCCTAAAACAGCAGCCACTAGCTGCATGTGGCTATTAAGCACTTGGAATGTTGCAAGTCTGAATTAAGGTGTACTATATATATGGAAAAATACAGGCTTTGGAGACTTAGTACAAAAAACAATGTCCAATAGCTCATTAATATTTTTATTATATATATGTGTTGGGCTTTTTTTTTCTTGAGATAGAGTCTCACTCTGTTGCCCCAGGTGGAGTGCAGTGGCATCATCATAGCTCACTGCACCTCAAACTCCTGGGTTGATGCAATCCTCCTGCCTCAGCCTCCCAAGTAGCTGGGACTACAGGTGTACACCATCACACCGAGCTAATTTTTCTATTTTTAGTAGATACGAGGTGTCATTCTTGCTTAGGCTGGTCTCAAACTCCTGATCTCAAGCAATCTTCCCACCTTGGCCGCCCAGAGTGCTAGAATTACAGGCATGAGCCACTGTGCCTAGCCTATATTGAATATATTTTGAAATGATAAAACTTTACTCATAATTGGGTTAATATATATTACATAAATACACAATTAGAATTAATTTTATCTATTTCTTTCTTTTTTTTTTTTTAAAGAGATGGAGTCTCATTCTGTTGCTCAGGCTGAAGTACAGTGGCTAGGCTCAAGCAATCCTCCCACCTCAGCCTCTCAAGTAGCTGGGACTATAGCAGGTATGTGCTACCATGCCCAGCCCTATTTCTTTTTATATTTTAAAAATGTAGCTGCTAGAAAATTTAAGTTACATCTGTAGCTCACATTATATCCCTTTGGACAATGTTGTTCTAGATCTTCCAAAAAGTATTATATGTTTCATTCATTGTTGGGAAACTTTAAGATAATGCACGGATGGCTTTTTTTCTAGATTGGTACTATTATCTTTTCAGAAATCTTTGTGAAAGATTTCAGAACCATAGTCTTATTCAGGTCAATAAAGCTGTCTTATTTTTAGCAAATACAGTTCACCTTGAGAAAATACAATTAGTACAAAGAATCGTTGGGGGTATTTTGATCATATAGATCAAAGTGTTATTCAGATTACAAAACTATTACAGAAGAGAGTTCACAGAAAAGTTGATTTCCACAGGCATTATACTGGACTTTTAATTCTAATATATTATTCAAAACAATTTAAAATATGGCTGGTTCTTCTACTGCCTATCATAGTCTTCATTTTAGGAGTTGCAAGCTTTCGTCACTCTCCCCTAGTTGCCAACTCTAACCCTCTCAATATCAATAGCTGTCTTTGCCTCCAACTTCATAGAACTCAAAGCACCTCAACTTCCCCCATGAAAATCTTTCTGTAGAATTACTCTCCTTTCCTTCATTACTGTTTTGAGTAACAATCACTTTTCTTTCTTGTGTCTATTTCCTATTTCCAATCCATGCTGCTTCCTCTTGGATCTTCTCTCTCTTAGAAATGTCTTCTCCTCTTCTAGAGCTCCTTTCTTTTCTAACACAACCCCTATACCCATATGCAAAGTTATTTTCTTCTCTTTTTACCTTTGCTCGTATTATTTCCTATGCCTGTAATTTCTTTTTTCTGTAAGCTTTCAAAGTAACTAATGTTTATAACTTCATCTTTTCTTTTTTTCTTTGAGACAGAGTCTCACTGTGTTGCCCAGGCTAGAGTGAGTGCATGGTGTCAGCCTAGCTCACAGCAACCTCAAACTCCTGGGCTCAAGCAATCCTTCTGCCTCAGCCTCCCGAGTAGCTGGGACTACAGGCATGCGCCACCATACTCGGCTAATTTTTTCTATATGTATTTGGTGGCCAATTAATTTCTTTCTATTTTTATAGTAGAGATAGGGTCTCGCTCTTGCTCAGGCTGGTCTCGAACTCCTGACCTCGAGCAATCTGCCCGCCTCAGTCCCCCAGAGTGCTAGGATTACAAGTGTAGGCCACCGCACCTGCCGTTCATCTTTTCTTAACTCACTGTAACAGTATATTCTGTATTCATTACTTAAAGTGTAAGAAAAGCATACAGTTCATTTCAGAAAGATCCTCATCAAGGGACAATGAAAGTCCCAGCACTTAAAAGGTTAATCTTCAACTATCTGTAACCTTGTAAATACTGGGAATTTCTTATTTTGTTTTTACAAAGTATCAACTTGTGAAGAAATTAGTACTACTCCATAGCTTGAGAAGTGCTACGCTAGAGGCCACAAGTCATAAAACTAAAAATTTTTGAAGCAGAGAGATAAAGCTGTGCTGGCGTGGCACATGGCCAGGGAGAAGGGACTAAGGAATCAGAAGGAAACTATTGGGAACAGATCTAGGCCAGTGGGGTCTGTGGATCTAGGCCACAGGAAAGGGGTAAGAGACAGTGGAAATTGCCTTCTGGATCCTTATTGGCAATAGGAAGAAAAAAGAATTCACAAGGAGGAAGGCACTAACCATCTGGCAGACTTGTGCTCAAAGGGTATCCCTCCAAAGGGAACAGGTTTCCTTCAGTTTCAGCCAGCCCTCATTATCCTTAGAGCAGCAACTGTTCCTTTTTTTAACTTATGGAAAATCCTAAGAATCTGATAAAAATTATAGAGTATCTTCCTGGAAAAATATACATGCCCATAGTTTTGAATACAACTAAATTTAAGACTGAATATAACTTTAGGAAATTTATAAAGATCATAAATGAACTCCAAGTTAAGAACTCTTGAACTAAACAATTCTTGAAAAGATACATAAGAAATTGATAATCATGGTTGTTTCGGAAGGGAAGAGGGAAGCAGGAGTTTTGGGGTAAGAGGGAAATAACTTTGTATCATATACCTTTTTGTGTTAATAAACTCATTACCAGGTACATGGTTTGCTTTTTCAATTAAAAATAGGCCAGGCACAGTGGCTCATGCCTATAATCCTAACACTCTGGGAGGCTGAGATGGGCAGATCATTTGAGCTCAGGAGTTCGAGACGAGCCTGAGCATGAGCGAGACCCCATCTCTACTAAAAAAAAAAAAAAA
>VSMD01140514.1:0-31410 GCA_008750895.1 Mirza zaza
CATTTACATGGTGGTCAACCAATCAGAAGTAAGTCCCAAAAGTTACATCATTTACATAGTAGTCACCAATCAGAAGTAAGTCCCAAAAGTTACTTCATTTACATGGTGGTCAACCAATCAGAAGTAAGTCCCAAAAGTTACATCATTTACATAGTAGTCACCAATCAGAAGTAAGTCCCAAAAGTTACTTCATTTACATGGTGGTCAACCAATCAGAAGTAAGTCCCAAAAGTTACATCATTTACATAGTAGTCACCAATCAGAAGTAAGTCCCAAAAGTTACTTCATTTACATGGTGGTCAACCAATCAGAAGTAAGTCCCAAAAGTTACATCATTTACATAGTAGTCACCAATCAGAAGTAAGTCCCAAAAGTTACTTCATTTACATGGTGGTCAACCAATCAGAAGTAAGTCCCAAAAGTTACATCATTTACATAGTAGTCACCAATCAGAAGTAAGTCCCAAAAGTTACTTCATTTACATGGTGGTCAACCAATCAGAAGTAAGTCCCAAAAGTTACATCATTTACATAGTAGTCACCAATCAGAAGTAAGTCCCAAAAGTTACTTCATTTACATGGTGGTCAACCAATCAGAAGTAAGTCCCAAAAGTTACATCATTTACATAGTAGTCAGCCAATCAGAAGTAAGTCCCAAAAGTTACTTCATTTACATAGTAGTCACCAATCAGAAGTAAGTCTCAAAAGTTACTTCATTTACATGGTGGTCAACCAATCAGAAGTATGGCCCAAAATCACCTCATCAGCTGTTTTAGTAGCTGCTCAATTTAGGAATGGGATAAGCGAAACAGGCGGGTTTTGGTGGAATGCCCTGACATTCCACCCTTTTGATGCTTCTTTTGCCTCTACACTGGAGCATCAACTTCTAAGGGATTACTACTTAAGGGGTGTTAGCCCCGTAGGGCCATTATACGGGCTGAGGCCCTCTGTCCTAGCACATTCGCACTGCCATAGCTGCCCTGGGGGCAGTCAATGGCTACAGCTATGGAGACCCTTTCCAGGAACAGTACGCCCACAAACATCCTATGTAGCCAGAATAAAAGTCGACCAGGGCACATCTTTGCAGTTTAGTCCAGTCTTTTGGAGCCACATCCCAGAGTCCCAGTCCCAAAAGGATGGTCAGCAGTCCGACAGTGATTCGAGTCAACGTCAGCACTCCCATTCAGCGTTTCCCTTTCTTGTCTGTCTCGGTGGAGTTTGGTCTGGCAGGTTGTTATCTGAGTTGGAGTTTCAGCGGGTTTTGTGGGTTTGGTCTCGCTGTCCAAGGTCCAGTCTCGTGTCCGTCTCAGCTCGCTTTACTCGGGTGTGGTGCATCCATGGTGTTACACCTGCAACTGTAACAGCAGTGGGGGTAACCCATATCACAATGGGGGGCCCCCTCCATGTGGGTTCTAAGGGTTCCCGTTCCCAATCTTTGACCCAGACTTGGTCTCCCGGTTGGTATGAGTGAACCGGAAGCCCTAGCCCAATTTGATTCCTTTCCTGAATGGTCTGGTGGATGGTAGCTAAACTTTTTTCTACAGCCTGAAGTTGCCTTGTTAGGTTTAAGTCTCCAAGCTGCCCTGTGTCCCCGTTAAGGCGCTTTTGATGGGAGGTGGCCTACCATACAGTATCCCAAAGGGTGAATAAGCATTAGGGCAGGCGCACACCTTACTTGCAACAGGGCTAGGCTCAACATGTCTGTCCAGGGTAGCTGTGTCTCTTGGCATAACTTCTCCAGTATGTTCTTAAGGCTTCGGTCCATGCGTCTACTTACCCTGAACTTTGAGGTCTGTAGGCCGTGTGCAGCTTCTGCTGAATGCCTAGAGTCTTCGAGAGGATCTTTGTGGCCTCTGCTGTGAGGCCCGGCCCATCGTCGCTTCCAGTAGGGAAGGGTAAGCCGTACCGAGGGATGACTTCTCTCGAGAGGAGCGTCACCACTTCTCTGGCCTTTTCTGTCCCGGTGGGAATAGCCTCTGCCCACCCGGAGAAGGTGCGGGTGAGCACCAGTAGATATTTATATCCTCGGCTTGGTTTGACCTCCGTGAAGCACACTTCCATATCCTCGAAAGGGGGTGTCCTGGCATGTTGAACTCCTGGGAAGGTCTTGGGCTAGCCACCGGGTTATTTTAGCACAGGCCTGGCATCGGAGGCAGACCGTCACTGCTACCAGGGGAGCTTGGCTATGTGACAGTACCAGCTTCACAGCTGAGTGAGAGCAGTCTTTCCTAGTGCGTCAACCCATGATATCGGGACACAGTGGGGTAAGCCAGTTTCTCTTGGACAAAGATGGCTTGGTTGGGCAGTTGCCGCCGTCCTTCCTTAGTCCTGGTAGCTTGCTCCTGTTCCGCCCATCGGTCTTCCTCTGGCTTGTATCTAGGGTTTTCTGGCCACTCAGGAGCCAAGAGGACCTGACTCTCGGTAGTGGGGCCTTCTGGCTGTCTTGTCTCAGCTGCCTCTCTCGCAGCTTGGTCTGCCAACCTGTTGCCAGTGGCGACCGAGTCCATACCTTTTTAGTGTTCCCTGCAATGGATGACCGCCACCTCCTTTAGGGCCCATACTGCCTCCAGCAGCTGAATGATCTCTTCTTTGTTTATAATTTCTTTTCCTCCCGCAGTCAACAGTCCCCTTTCTTTATAGATTGCCCCGTGTGCGTGCACCGTAGCGAAGGCATATTTGGAGTCTGGGTATACATTGACCCTTTCATCTTGCGCATGCCTGAGGGCTTGAATGGGTGCCCATAATTCTGCCCTCTGGGCTGACCACCCTTGAGGCAGGGGGCCCTCTACATGACGGCCTCGCTCTCTGTGGTGACTGCGTAGCCAGCCAACCGCCTGCCATTCTGGATGTAGCTGCTGCCGTCTGTGTAGAGCTCTAGGTCGGGCGCCGGCAATGGGCTGTCCTTTAAATCTGGCCGGCTCGTGTAGACCTCTTCCACGGCCTCGGCACAGTCATGGGCCGGGGGCCCTGGCTCGGTGGGAAGGAAGGTGGCAGGGTTTAAGGTCCGCAGTCTCGATGGTGACTCGTGGATTTTCACACAGCAGCCCTTGGTACTGCACCAGCCGACTGCTAGGCAGCCATCGTGCCCCGATGTGTTCATCAATGCCACCACTGCGTGCGGGACCTGCACACGGACATTTTGCCCAAGAGTGAGCCTGTCCACCTCCTTGATCAGCAAGACGGTTGCTGCCAGTGCTCGCAGGCGAGGTGGCCATCCTGACGCCACTGAGTGCAGCTGTTTGACAAGCAGGCTACCGGCCTCTGCCCAGGGCCCACCGTCTGTGTCAGTACGCCCAAAGCCACCGCTGCTGTCTGTGCACGAACAAGTTGGATCCTTTGGTGAGGGCTGGTACCCCCAACCCGGGGATTTTCTTGCGCAACTCTTTTAAGTCTTGAAAAGCCCCCTCCTGGCTTTCAGTCCATTCTAGTTCCCCACTGTCGGCCCCGCAGTGCCTCATATAAGGGTTGGCTTTTAGGGAGAACCTGGTATCCACATGCGGCAGAATCCTGCCGCCCCGAGGCACTCCCGCAGCCGTCTCCTCGTCGTGGGCCTGTGGATGGTGCAGACGGCGAGCTCGCGTTCCTGCCCCGTGTGCGGCGCCCATGGTACGTGGAAGCCTCGGCACGTGACCTGCTGTCTGCAGCTCTGTGCCTTCTTCCAGGAAGCCTTACAGCCTTTATCTGCGAGCAGCTGTGGGAGACGGCGGGTGCCCTGCTCGCGGTCCTTTTTGGTTACTCCCGTCAGGGGAAGGTCGGCGACGTATTGCAGCAGTGCGCGGGTCTCCTCTCGCGGGAAGGAGTTGAGGTCTGTAGCCAAGGCCTCCCCAACAGCGTCGGTGAGGTTTTGAACCCCGTGGCAGCCGCGTCCAGGTGAGCTGAGTTTTCCTTCCTGTCTGGGCGTCTTCCCATTCAAAAGCGAACAACGGCTGGCTCGCTGCTGCCAGTCGCGGGCCAAAGAATGCATGTTTTAAGTCCAGGCAGGAGAACCAGGGGCGTCTGCTGGGATGAGTCCCAGGAGGGTGCACGGCTTCGGGGCCACCGGGTGGAGGGTCATCGAGGCCTCATCACCAGCCGCAGGTCCTGACAGGGCCGTAAGCCCCTCCGCTTGGCTTTCTCTCGGGCAGGAGCGCGTGTTCCAAGGGGACTGGCCCTCCCCAAGATCCCTTCTCTCCTCCGCGCCGCGATGTGTCCCGTGTCCCTCCTCGTGCTTCTCTAGAGAGAGGGCACCGCCGTCTCCTGACTGGCCGGGCACCCGGCTTTGCCTCGGCCACCACAGGGGCGTGCTGGTGCGCAAGACGGGGGATCTTCTGCCCAGACCGGCGGGAAGTCTCCCCTGAACTCGATGGGACTCTGCTTCTCCGCGTCTCCCTCACGCGGCCTCCACTCTGCTTCTCGCGGTGCCGCAACCGCCAGTGCGAGGGTCGCTCCCACCGTGCCGAGCCTTGGGCTCACGGGCCCCCGGAAGGTTATCTGTGCTCCTAGTTTGCTCAATAGATCCCGTCCTAGAGAGGCATGGACACTGGCACGCAGCGGAACTCGTGCCTTATCTGGGGTCCTCCCATCCGGCACGTCCGAGGCTGACGGAGGGGCCTGGCCGCCCGGTTTCCAGCAGCTCCTGTTACGTCGTCTCTCGTTGTGCGAGAGGGCCACGGGGGTGTTGCGACCAAATGTTCAGCCCCAGTATCTGCCATAAGTGTCATTTGTTGGCCCCTATCTTCATTCTGACCACAGGTTCCGGGGCCGAGAGCGACGGAACCGGCCGGCCCCACTCGGAGCCTGTGCCAGAGAGCCCTCGCGGGTCCTGGCCTGCGACCCCGTCGGGCGGCCCCACACGGAGCCCTCCTCGCAGTGGGGGAGCTGTCTGAGGGGACTCGTTCTTCCCACGGCCGCGCCCTCTGCAGCCAGCGCCCTGATCCCTTGCTAGGGGCGCTCGCCTCCCAGCTCCCCCTTTCCCCAGGGGCCTGGCCGGTGGATGGATCTGGCCGGCCCACGGCTGCAGCCAGGAGCGCGGCCTTTTTCTTCACCTTCTGATCCTTTTCCTCTGCGCCGTCTGATCTCGATTGACATGCACCTTCTGAGCCACTCCATTTTCTGGGAGATGTTCGTTCCCGCGAATCCCTCCAACTTCTGCAGCTTTCCCTGAATGTCTGGGGCCGCCTGTCTGACAAACCCGCACTCACCATTCTCTGATTCTCGGCTGCTTCCAGGTCAGAAGGGGTGTACACTCGATATGCTTCTCACAGGTGCCTGCAAAAGTCGCCAGGAGACTCATCTGTCGCTGAGGTACAAGGGCGACCTTATTCGGGTTGGTTGGTTTCTGGGCCCCTTCTCTACCCCCGCAGGAGGGCCTCTCAGTGCCGATGTAGGGCGGCTCGCCCCCTGGCATGTTGAAGTCCCAATCGGGATTGACTTCCGGTGCCGCTCGTGAGGCCCATTGTTCTATGTCCGAGACGTCCCCAGTGCCGGATCCCGCAGCCACGCCCAGGTTCCGGCCAGGATCCTCGGCGTTCCTGGTGCAGGAGAGTGTCGACGGGAGTTGTCGGCATCTTCCCAGGTCGCGGTGGGTCGGAAAGATGGACTCCGAGAGGCCGATGAGGGCCTGTGGCTTCCCTGAGTGTGACGGAGTGTGGTGCTCCAATCCAGGAGTCGCTGGTGGAGAAGGGTGGGTAGTACAGACGTGCCGGCCGGCTGGGGGTGCCTCTTCCCGGCCCTGAGTGGGTCCTTGACCTTCACGGGGCCGTCTGAAGGGTAGGGTGGGCAGACCGAAGCCTGCGCGAGGGGTCTCTTCTGCCTGGGGCGAGCTCCCCGGGCTCCTCCTGGCTGGGCTCACGCACAGGGCTCAGGCTTCCGGGGAGGCGCTGAAGGCGGGGCGCATCAGGGCGCCGGCGGGCGGGAAGCGAGGCAATGGGAGTATATGGCGGTGGATCTTCCGTCTTGGGGACGCGTGCTTTTCGAGCTCCTGGCACCCTGCTCGGTCCCTTATCAATGCAGAACCGCGCCCAAGGGCTAGTGTTTGGGCGTCTCTAGCCCAGAGTCTGTGTAAGGGACTTGGTCTGGATGTCCGGGGTTCGAGACACTCGCCACACGGC
The DNA here is from genome assembly GCA_008750895.1 of Mirza zaza. Lineage (NCBI taxonomy): Eukaryota > Metazoa > Chordata > Mammalia > Primates > Cheirogaleidae > Mirza > Mirza zaza. The sequence goes on from VSMD01140514.1 coordinate 6,089, forward strand.
CTGGCCTTTTGGCAGGTCGCGAGTGCCTTCCGCAGGCCATCCCACTGCGCAGGTGGGCCACTCTATCCCACACAGGGTGCAGCCTGCCCGCGGTCATGCTCACTCCACAATCTCCTTGAAATCCCTTCTCGAAGGTTGTATCACACACTTTAGAACTGCAGGTTTCGGCTCGGATCACCGTGGCTTACCTGGGCGTCCCCACGCTCGCTCTCGCCCTCCCTCCCCTCCTTCCTTCCCGCCTGGGTTCCGCCTGCGCCTCGGCCCCCTCCCCTCCCATCATGAACAGTCGCAGGGCAGACAAGGGGTGGGGCTCCTCTCAGGTGTCCCCTGGCTGCGTCGTCATGGGCGTAGGCGCGTCCTGGCCAAGGCGTGCCCGCATAAGCCCCAGCTGGGTCGCTCTGACATGGGGAGTGAATCGCCGTCATGCTGCACGCTGCCACAGAACCGCGGGTTAGGACCCGCTCACGCCCGTCGCCGAAGCCATGGGCCACAGACTCCGTGGCTGCAAGCAGTCACTGGGTGCTCTCACTTGCGTGTGCGCACGGCTGTTACACGTTCCCACCCACCGGGGTACCCTGACTCTTAGAGGTGACCAAGCTCCTCTCCCGCCATACCGGCGGGCCTGCCTGGGTCGTCCCGGGACCTCACCTTGCCGGGAGTCCTGGCTGTCGCTCAGCTGGTCTGCGTCTCCACTGTGTCAGGGCGGGGAGACGGCAGCCCCAGTGGGCGGCAAGAGGTCCCGAAAACGGCTGCAAACGGCGGTTTGGCACCAGCTCGGCTCTGTCGGGGAGGTCCCGCCATCCGCCGTGCCATCCCAAACCCGTGGCTCAACGGGCCAGCGCAGTCGGGTTTCCGGTCAGGGAACCCAAATATTCCGGCAGGTGCGAACAGCTCTTGGCCGAAGAAAGCACAAGCGGCACACGGAGAGTTGGAGAGTCAGCCTTATTTCCCCGGCCGGCTCAGAGAGGTGTATCTGCCACCAAACTCTGAGCGCCCCTTTTTTGTTTTCTTTTAGTTTTATACCATTGGGGGTTACAGTTAGCCAACGGCAAGTTTTCACAAAAGTCACCTCATTTACATGGTACTCAGCCAATCAGAAGGATGACCCCAAATCACCTCATCAGGAGCGGGATAAGCGAGACAGGCGGGTTTTGGTGAAACGCCCTGACATTTTCAGTCCCCATTGTAACCCTTTTTCTGGGGAAAAAGCAGGAAATAAACTCCACTGCTCCCACCCACATGAGATCTTTTCTTTTGCTGGGTGGGGGTGCTCTCTGCGGCAAGAGGTCCCTGGGAAGGCTTTCTGACGGGCCGTCGGGGCCACTCCCTTTCCAGGGCAAAGGCGCTGGGGACGCCTTCCAAAGCGGGAGGCCCGTGAAAGTGTCCGGCTCTGTCAGGCTCCTGCCACCTGTGCGTCAGGTCTGTGCCATCGGGCTCCCCGGCGCGTGTAGTTCAGACACTGATTCCGCGGGTGTCGGGTCCCCAGAATGCGGCCCATTAACCACCCGGTTCAAACATAAGTGGGTGTTGGGGCTGAGAGATAACTTAATAGTAGTGTTTGTGCTTCTGTTAGGCTCATATATTATTCTGATTTCAATTAATAATCCTCTTTTGAGGAACACTTTTATATTTTCACAAGCATAAGGGGGTCAGCAATTGGTGAAAGGTGGGGCCTTGTCCATGCATCTCTGAATTCGCTCCTGCTCCTACCCGTCTCTTGCAATGCATGTGGCTATGCACAGCATCTAGCAAGCACTCAGCAAATACTTTCTGAATGAACAAATGGATGAATGCCATATTTTCATCTCTTTTGCTTCCCTTTCCAAGGGAAACGACAGCACGTCGTTTGAGAGAGCATCTCCCCAGCACCCTCCCCTCCAACCTCCAGGCACCAGCCCGCCCTTACCATGCTGGAGGCAGTCTCGTTCCAGCTGCCCATCCTCCTCTCCTATCGCCAGCTTGGATTGTTTCTAGCGTGGGAGGTGGGATGGGGGTGGATAATGTGATGTCTGGAATTTGGCATTAAAAGAACAAGCTAGACATGAAAACCAAGTGATCAAACAGAAGACGGGACTAGAATTAGTTATTAGGAACAGGGTCTATCCATGTGGGTACGTCCAATTAGTGATTATTATTCCAAGTTTCCAGCTAACAGTTAATGTTGTAGGAGTCAGCAACAGTCTTTCTTTTGGCACCTTTCCTATAATTGCTTCTTTCAAAGCGAGCAAGAAAGTTTTCTTTGTGGGGCATGAGGGGATGTGTATTTGTTACAGTAAGTGTTACAGCAAGTGTTACAGTCTGTCCCGAGGACAGACTGAGTGGCACAAGGAGAGGCAGACTCAGAGGGGCCTCTCCACCAAATTCTGAGTCCCGTGTACCAGATTTTTCCCACTTTTATTAATTTGGGGTGGTCCAGTGGTGGGGTATCAGGTGTAGGTTAGTTGATATGTCAGATAATAGGTTAATATTATGTTGATGCTCCAGGAAATAGGTTTAGTGTTATGCTGATGGCAGGGAAATAGACTAGTTGATGGGCCAGGTAACAGGTTAGCATTATGCTGATGCAGGTCTTCCTGAGGGGTGGGGTCTCTGCGGCTGATGCACCAAGTAACAGATGGGGGTTCCCTTATTGTATTAGGTGTAGCATGCAACCTATGTTTAAACTGAAACACAAGACGCAAAAACGCTTTCAGCTAAATCAACAAATAATCAAACCCTTTTCATCGAACCTCTTGTCCTTTTGGCCACTAGCCATTTCTGGTCCATTTCTAGTTTACTCTGTTTTCAGAGTCAGACTTTTCCTGAATCTCATGGAATTCTTTAAAAGTTGGTTCAATTAATAGAAGATACACATTAGAGAAAAAAACTACAACCATATAAGAAAGAGCGAATGTTAAGGAAATCAACAAGAAATGGATCAGACAAGTATTAATAATTAGATTTTTTAAAAATAAGGATAGTGACATCATTTTCAAGCCTGCCCCAAAGGCCAGCCACACTATGAAATGCAGATAACTAACGTCTCAGCAGTCAAAGGCTCCAGAACACATCATTTCAGTCTCTGTTACTGATGATAAGTAGATGGTTTTCCAGTCAAGTTAACTTCCTTCTCTTAGAAATTTCCAAGTCCATTTTTCCTTTATTGTTGATACATTGCTGCCTGCAGAGCCAGTGATATGTGGAACTCAATTAGCAGCACCTTGAGGGAAGGCTGTGAATTCCTTTGCAAGATAATGATGTTTATGCATTCATGCAAGTGTGTGCTGAGTGTTTGCTGTTGATGTGCACAGTGGAATTCTAGATGTGGAGGGAAGCATGACAGCCGGCCAGTCAGTGTCAGCAGGACAGCGTGGCTGAGCCCTCAGGGGGACCCACAGAAGAGGCCAGGAAAAAGCTGTGGCAAGATCCAGGAGATGCTTTCCACCTTCACAGTTCATCCCATTTCTTGGGAAGCTTCTCAGGTGCCTGCGCGGAAGGTGGCCGCCCTCAGGAGGACTCTGGCAGACACTGCGGGGAAGCAGGAGGCAGGTATGCAGATGGGCCAGAGACACCTTGCAACTTCGCCTTTCTTCAGAGAGGCCCGTTGGGGCACGGGGGATGCCCAGACCACTGCCCTGCAGCTCGGGGAGGCTGCTTGTAGACCTCTCCAGGTCTGGTGGCTGCCCACTGAGGCTGGAGAGGGGACAGTGCCTAAGCACAGCTCATACCCTGGGGTCCAGAAAGCCCACCCTTACCTCCTGTTAAAGCCCAGTGTGATTAGAAAGGAATTGACAACTCCACTAAGACTTAACTGCGGAAAGCCCGCAGACACGTCTCGTCCGGCAGGGGCTAGCATTCATTCCACTTACTTACAATTTAATGCTGTAAGAGCCCTCAGTTTAGAGCAATTGCAAAACCCAAGCAGGTTCAAGAAGGCCGTAAAACATTATTGCTTTTGCTGATTAAAAAAGGAAAGAGGCCAGGCGCGGTGGCTCATGCCTGTAATCCTAGCTCTCTGGGAGGCCGAGGCGGGTGGATTGCTCAAGGTTAGGAGTTCGAAACCAGCCTGAGCAAGAATGAGACCCCATCTCTACTATAAATAGAAAGAAATTAATTGGCCAACTAATATATATATATATATATAAATATAAATATAAATATAAATCAGCCGGGCATGGTGGCGCATGCTTATAGTCTCAGCTACTCGGGAGGCTGAGGCAGCAGGATCGCTTGAGCACAGGAGATTGAGATTGCTGTGAGCTAGGCTGACAGCACGGCACTCACTCTACCCTGGGCAACAAAGCAAGACTCTGTCTCAAAAAAATAAAAAATAATAAAAAATAAAAAAAAAAAAGGAAGGAAAGAAAGAAAAAAAAGGTAGAAAGAAGCATTTCTTCAGCTCAATTTCTCAATAAATCTGCCAGTTAAAATAACCGCTTTGTCGGTGAAATGTGAGTGCCCGTACCAGGGAGACCAGCGTAACAGGGGAGACCCATGGCCCACGCTCCCCTGACATCCCCCTCTGTCCCTGGGCTTCTTCAGCCGGGCTCATTCCGCAGGGCGGCTCGTAAAGTCGCTCTGAGTGAGCTCCACTGCGGTGCCGGCTGCCCGGCCCTCCCGTCAGGTTGTTACAGACCTGGTCACTCACTGTGGTGATTGGCTCTCTGTATATCGATGTGTTTGGGGACATTTTTAGCTATTTGTGTTTTTATTTGGTCTGTTCACCTCTTCCCTTAGAGAGCAGGGACTCTGTCTCCACCTCTTTGCAGCTCCCCGCAGAAGTTGTGCAGACTCTGCTCCCAGTGGGTCCCCACTCAATACTGACTGCAGTCGAGAACGCCAGCTCCCAACCTTTCCTGGTCTCCGAATTCTTTTACAGGGTTGGGTAGAAAAAAGTGTGAGCTCCTCAAAATTGCCACCGTCTCTTTCTTTGTGGGTAATGAAATGCTGGGATATGCGTGGCCCAAGTGCCCCGCATTCGTTGGGCTGGAAGAGGCCATTAACGATTCTTACTTAAACGTAAATAAGCCAAATGGAGCCAAAGAAAACTTCTTGTTTAGTTTTGTCAGCTGTTCTTTTTTAAAATTCTTATATCCACTTATTAGCCAGTCAGTGGCTGTCTGTGGAGTGGCTAGTTAGGGCGGGCATCGGGCAGGCAGCAGCGCATAGCAGCCTCGGTCCCTGCGCTGGTGGAGTGGACATGGAGGAGGCAGTGTGAAAAAACAAAGAATAAGCGAAATATTGTGAACTGTGGACGGGCTGCGAGGGTAATGAATAGGGTACTGTGACAGAGGGTGACAGAGGCACTGGCCCCCGTTAGAGGTGGTGGCCAGGGCAGGCCCTACTGAGTGGCACTTGTGCCAAGATGTGGCAGGTGGGGTGGAGGACAACATTCCAGCAGGGGGAGCTGCTGGTGCAGAAACCTGCCGTGGGAAGGCTAGTGGGGTTGGGGCGGGGTGGCGAGGGAGCGCTGGCCTGGCTGGAGGCAGGAGAGGCTGGGGATGGCCATGCAGAGCCGCAGACCTTAGCTAGGGCCCTGGGGAGGGCGCCAGCAAGGGGGTGCACCAATTAGATGCATGGTTTTGGAGGCCTCCTGCACTGGGTGGAGAATGGCTTCAGGGGAAGCCAGAGTGGACACAGGGACACCAGTTAGGGACCCAAAGCAGTAATCCTGGCAGTGATTAAAGGAAGGCACATGGGGAGGGAGGAACAGACCTCGGTTTGTTTAGGGGGTGGAGAAACTTGGTCATGGGTAGGCCTGGGGGAGAGAGGGGCAGGGGCAGAGGAACCAAAGACAATTCCTAGATAATTGCTTGAGTGACTAATTATGCAGAAGTGCCATTTACCAATTTCAGGGCGTTGGGATGGAGCAGGCGGGAAGAGGGTGGGAAATCAAAAAGAGCCTCATGTAGCCCTGCCAATTTTGAGTTGCCATAGAGATATCCAAGTGGAAAAGTCAAAGAGGCCATTGGATATGGGAGTCTGGAGCTCAGAGGAGAGGTCAGGGCTGGAGGTGCAAATCTGTGAGTCTATGGGGTTCAGCGGGAGCTGCAGCCCCGGGGGACGGACGAGCTCCCCGAGTGCCAGGCCCCGCGCGAAGTGTTGAAACACTGACGAATAAGAGCCAGGCCTGCCTTCGAGGTGCTCATCAATCCCTGGGAAGTGTCCACTAAAGCAGAGATTACGACGAGGAATGTGATACTGACACACGCCAGAAAAGGAAGCACAAAAGAAAGCTTCCTAATCCCAGCTGGGGCGGGAGTAAGGAGGACCTTCCCGGAGGCGGGTTGCCTGGACCGCGGGATGGGGCTGAGGGAACACCAGCCGCAGCTCCAGGAAATGAGCTCTAAGAGGGAAAAGGTCAGGTGCGTTGAGGAAGCGCGGTCCCCCTGCTGCGTGCGGGCGAGGCTGCAGAGAGGCGCGGGCAGGCCCGGGGAGCCATGCCCGCTGGGGGTGCCAGCACTAAGGGATCTCCGTGGGAAGAGGCCTGCGCCTGGCTGTGCGACCGCTAGCAGCGCGGAGGACGGTTGGGGGTGTGGAAACGAGAGAGGCGGGGGCAGTCAGGAGCACTTCGGAGTAACCAGGTGGGAGCTGCTGAGCTTGTGGACCAGGGGTCCTCAAACTTTGTAGACAGGGGCCAGTTCACCGTCCCTCAGGCCGTTGGAGGGCCGTTGGAGAGCCGGGCACACATTCCACACATGCGCACTGTGGGCCCGGGACGAGTTGGCTGCTAAGCAGGACAGGCAGCGGCGGCAAAAACACCCGGCAGGCCGGATAAACGTCCTTGGCGGGCCGCATGTGGCCTGCGGGCCATAGTTTGAGGACACCTGATCTGGATGAAGGGGGAAGAAATGTCCCGGGAGAGTGGATGTGGCAGTGATTTAGGAAAGTCACTGAGAAGTGACTGCTAGGGTGTGGGGGGCGAGGAGGGTGAGCAGGGACAGTGCCACCTGCGGAATCTCCTAAGTAGACGTCAGTGGAGACCCTGTAGGCCTGTGGCGGCTCCCCAGATGGCACAGTAGGAGGGTGAAGAATGGTAGCCAAGACGGTGACCTGGCTGGCGTGGACCGCTGTGGCAGAATCACTGACTTCTGGGATGGCACAACTGGCTTCCGGATACTGCCATAGCCGGGGATGCCAACGGCAGCAAACGCACCTTCCCGGGTTGTCTATCCCAGGCCGCCAAACCACAGCCACACCTTCTTTAGACGTAAGGGAGGAGTGGGACCCTGTGGTCTGGCAGTAACCCCGAGTGGAAGCACCTCAAGCCCAGCCCATCATTATTCCAATGCACCCACAAGCACAGGCCAGACGCAGAGGAAAGGTCAACGGTGATTCTTCTCGAACGCTGGTTTTCAGATGCAGGTTAGCTCATCCGCAGTAGTAAAAATCCCAGTGATTTTTCCACGGACAGCCATTTGGGTGGAGACGAACCAGGGATGTGAGTGAGAGATTGAGAATGGGTGAGGGAGGATTCGGGTTTGTAAGACATACTAATGCTTCCCTGCAGCAGCTAGCAGTCATGTTGATTCTTGCCATTCCGAGCATATGTTTTCTTGTTATCTTTTAATTGGTTTTTATTCTAAATTTAACACTAAATGGTTTGCGATAGTAGTGACTGCAAGCACTAGCCTGGTGCATGTCAATTCCAGGGATGTGTGAGACACTGGGACCTTATCGTGCCCGCCCTCTCCTCCCCACAACCTACCAGCCTGCATTAAGAAGCTGGAGATTGCTCATTGTGCCCTTTCCTGCCTGTGTTGTCATGTTTATAGATGTCAGGTTCTGGGGAACAAAGGGAGAGGAGTAATCTAAAACCCCAGTGATACTGCTGGAAGCCGTGCACCGTGGCAGGTGAATGCCAATAGATGGAAGCTGTACCAGCAGGCCCAGGAAGCATGAAATCCTGCATCCCAGGAAAGGGCTTCAGAAATTGTTGAAAACAACTCAGAAAAATCCAGTGATCAAGTGTTCTGGAGTCTGCTGAGAAAGTCTGATTTTGAAGGCCTTGTGTGTCCATAGTGTGCAAGGAAGCATTATGCAAATGGAAGAGGAAGACTTGGTAGTTAAATACTCAGTGGCTGCCTGCTCTTAAAGTAAATGGCTTAAAGCCTTTAAGCCTTAGTATCCTCATCTGCAAAATGGGATAATGAGAATATGGTAAGGAATGAGAGTCGTACGGCTGCTAGAACACCTGATCCACAGTAGATCTTCAGTACTGTATCTGTCAGGGTGTTTCCCCAAGTGGACTCGCTAGCACACTAATCCAACAAGATGTTCTGCAAGAAATGATTTTCATGTTCAAACTATTTTTGACCAACACTGCATGCTATATTTCCTTCCCAGTCTGGTTCGTCAGGACCCCGTGTAGCACGGCCCTGCCTTGCCTATGTAACTTCAGTGCTCACTTTTTTTCCAGTTAAAACCTCTGTGCTGCAAAGTTGAATGCTTTAATGACTTCTGTGGCCACTTTCACTTCTGTATGTGGGATCTTATTGTCCCTGCCCTGAGTAAGGCACACTGCCCCTAACTGCCTGACAGCGCAGTGACTTCTCTGGCCCTCCCTCATCCTCTCTTCTCCAAACTCTTTTAACACTTACAGTCTCTGCCATATATTATAATTTAGGGGTTATTGCAGGTCCTGGGTTCAGACAGGCCTGCATATAAGTTCCATCTCTTCTACTTACAACTCTGTGGCCACAGGCAAAGTAATAAACGTCTCTGTTGCCCAGTCTTGTCATCCCTAAAATAGGAACTATTTATTTTAGCACCGACCGCTAAAGTTGACACAGAGAACTGATAATGTTGAATTTTACCTGGAGGTCAAGAAATCCCCCCATCCCTTCTTGCCCTGGAAGGCGACTTACTGCAGAGAACCGCCCTTCCCGTGAACCCTAGAAAGGCCTGAACCATTGATGCCCTGCCTCATACCTAAAATAAGGCAGGCACAGATTTCAAATTCCCATTCTTTGCCTCATAAATAATGAGCTAAATTGTTTGTCCCTTCTAATCAATAAGAACAGAATGTTGGCTAATCAAACTTTGATTAAGTATCTCTTCTTTCTCCTTAAGCTTTGAGTCAGCAGACAGCCACTCCTAAGAATAGGCTGGCTTCAGGCTAAAACATTCTCTGGTCTGTTTGTAGTCCTGACATTTTCCACACCCAACTCCTTCTAGCTTTGTTTACTTCTCTCTATAAAAGTTAAAAACCCTTTTTGTCTAACTCTAGAGGTGCTTGCAGACCTTATCAGAGCATTCCCCCCATTGAAATAGTTCCCCTTCCCCACCCCAGCTATAATCCTTTCATAAAGTTTTCTTTTCTAAGTAAAAAATTGTTTTTTTATTTGACAGAATACTTGCAAAAGTGTTGAGCAGAGTGCCAGGAACATAGAAAGTGTTTAATGAGGAGCAGCTGCTATTATTACTTTGATTGCATGTTTGTTAGTCTTGTGTCCCACATAGATTGCAAATTCTTTGAAGGCAGTATCTTATACCACCTGTAGAATGCCCATAGTACCTAGCATGATAGTGGACACCTGAGGGATCCTCGATGGACGTGTATTGACAGATGAACCTGTCAGTATCATTAAGAAGCCAACAAACCAATGTGATCCTGCATTTGGGAAACCCTCCACAGTGTAAAGGGCATTTTAGCTCTGTTTAGGGAAAGGAGGAGATCAGAGAAGAATTGAGGCCACCACCTGGTGTAATCTTAACAGGCAATGGAGAAAACATGGCAGCCCTTGTTTTTCTTCCATCTTCCCTTAGCACATAAAATTGTTTTTAAACAAGACAAAACCAAGAAGCCAGGTAAGAAAAAATATGCCGCTCACCATGGTGAGTGAAGGAAAGAGAGAAGTCTATTGTCAAGCATACCCATTGCCTGCAGGTGTGAGCAAGACCTTCCACACAACCATGGGCGGGCGGAGAGGTTGGAACAAATGCTAGAAGGCTGTTATTTTTTCTTCAAATACTGGGGCATGTTATATTCTGGAAAGCAGAGGTTATTAAACATTGTATCTATCCCCAGAGTGACTTGTGAAAAGGGAGGGTGTGTTGCTCATAGAGATCTAAAATGAGTTTCTATAAGAAAGCCATGATAACAAACCTCAAATTTTTTGTTAAAAGTACTCTTTGATTTTTAAGTGCCTCTGGCTAAAGAAAGCCTATTCGTTCCCCCAGCCCCATGTTCCTTACATTATGGGGAGGAGGTATGGCCTAGTGGTTAAAAGAAAGGCCTTTGAAATCTGTGAATAAAGTCCTCTAAGCTTCACTTTAGGTATCTAGAAAATGGAAATGAGCATATGTGTCTCATAGAGCAGGTGTAAGAATTTGACGAGACTGGGTATGATAGAGCACTTACTTGTAGAGAAAAGTCAAGGGTCAGCAGACTATGACTCGCAGGCACATCTAGCCTGCTGCTTGTTTTTATATGGCCTTTAAGAATAGTTTTGCCTTTTTAAAAAATTGAAAAATGAAACTAAAAATGGAAAATACTTTGTGACATGTGAAAATTTTAGTATTCATAAATGATGTTTTATTGGGGCAGAGCCATGCCCATTAATTTACATAACATCCATAGCTGTTTTTACACTACCAAGACCCAGTTCAATAGTTGCAATGGAGACTGCATGGTCTGAAATTTCCTATCTGATTCTTTATAGAAAATGTTTTATTTATTTATTTTTTAAATTTCAATAGATTTCAGGGGTACAAGTGGAGTTTTCTTACATGGATATATTGTATAGTGGTGAAGTCTGGGCTTTTTGTACACCCATCACCCAAACAGTACATTGCACTCAATAGGTAATTTCCATCCCTCACCCTCCTCCATTTCTCCCCTCTTTGAAGTCTCCAATGTCTATTATTCCACTCTGTATGACCACGCATACCCACAGCTTAGCTCCCACTTACAAGTGAGAACATGTGGTATTTGATTTTCCATTCCTGACAACTCACTTTCAATTACTTCACTTAAGATAATCGCTTCCAGTTCCATCCAAGTTGCTGCAAAAGACATTATTTTGCTCCTTCTCATGGCTTAGTAGTATTCCATGGTTATGTATGTACCACAGTTTCTTTATCTACTCATCAGTTGATGAACACTTAGGCTGATTCCGTATCTTTGCTATTATGAATTTTGCTGTTATAAACATATGAGTACAGGTATCTTTTTGATATAATGAGTTCTTTTCCTTTGGATAGGTAGCCAATAGTGGGATTGCTGGATTGAATGGTAGACCTACTTTCAGTTCTTTTAGAAATCTTTATACTGTTGTTCATAAAGGTTGTACTAATTTACATTCCCACCAACAGGGTATAAACATTCCTTTTTCACCACATCCATGCCAACATCTATTGTTTTCTGACTTTTCAATAATGGCCATTCTGACTGGAGTAAGATGGCATCTTATTATGGTTTTATTTGGCATTTCTCTGATGAGTAGCAATCTGGAGCAGCTTTTTATATATTTGTTGGCTATTTGTATATCTTCTTTTGAAAAATGCCTGTTCATGTTGCTTGCCCACTTTTTAATGGGGTTATTTGTTTTTTTGTTTTTTGTTTTTTTTGCTGAACTGTTTGAGTTCCTAATAGAATCTAGATCAGGCGTCCTCAAACTACAGCCTGCGGGCCACATGCAGGTGTTTTTGCTCATTTGTTTTTTTACTTCAAAATTAGATGTGTGCAGTGTGCATAGGAATTTGTTCATAGTTTTTTAAAAGTATAGTCCAGCCCTCCAATGGTCTGAGGGACAGTGAACTGGCCCCCTGTTTAAAAAGTTTGAGGACCCCTAATCTAGATATTAGTCCTTTGTCGGATGCATAGTTTGCAAGTATTTTCTCCCATTCTGTAGGTTGTCTATGTACCTTTTTGAATATTTCTTTTGCTATTTAGGATCTTTTTAGTTTAATTAAGTCTTATTTATTTATTTTTGTTTTTGTTGCATTTGCTTTTGGGGTCTTAGTCATAAATTCTTTGCTTAGGCCAATGTCCAGAAGAGTTTTTCCTAGGGTATTTTTCTAAAATTTTTATGGTTTCAGATCTTCCATTTAAATCTATAATTCATCTTAAGTTAATTTTTGTGTATGGTGAGAAATAAGGATCCGGTTTCATTCTTCTGCATATGGCTATAAGTTTGATTCTTTATAGAAAAAGTTTGCCAACTCCTGCCATAGATAGTAGCTCTTGTTATTAAAGATGTTTTTATCCTAAGGTCTATCCCAAAGCTACCTCCTCTGTGAATTCTCTCCTTATTTAACTCCGCTGATGTAATCTAGGTAATCTAGTCCATATTTGATCTTTTATGGTATAGTCATGTGCCACATAATGATGCTTTGGTCAATGACAGGTCATATATATGATGGTGGTACTATAAGATTATAACTGAGCTGAAAAATTCCTATCCCCTAGTGACATAGCCATGGTTATATCAAAGTACTATGCATTAACTCACATGTTTGTGGCGACACTGGTGTAAAGAAACTTACTGCACTGCCAGTTGCATAAAAGTCTAACGCATAAAATTATGTACAGTACGTAATACTTGATAATGACAATAAGCAACTATCTTACTGGTTTATGTATTTACTATACTTTTCAACATTATTTTATAGTGTACTCCTTCTACTTATTTAAAAAAAAAAAGTTAACTATAAAACAGCCTCAGGCTGGTCCTTCAGGAGGTGTTCCAGAAGAAGGCATTGTTGTCATAGGAGATGACAGGTCTATACTTGTTTTTGCCCCTGCAGACCTTCTGGTGGGACAAGGTGTGGAGGAGGAAGACAGTGATATTGAGGATCCCGACCCTGTGTAGGCCTAGGCTAATGTGTGTGCTTGTGTCTTACTTTAACAAAAAGTTTAAAAAGTAAAAAAGAAAAAAATTTAAAAAATAGAAAACTGCTTATAGAATAAGGATATAAAGAAAGAAAATATTTTTGTACCATTGTACAATGTGTTTGTGTTTTAAGCTCAGTATTATTATAAAATAGTCAAAAACTTAAAAAATTTAAAAGTTTATAAAGTAAAACAGTTATAGTAAGCTAATTTATTTTTGAAGAAATAAATTTTTTAAATACATTTAGCATAGTGTACAGTGTTTGTAGTCTATAAACTACTGCACAGTAGTGTGCAGCGATGTCCGAGGCCTTCACATTCACTCATCACTCACTCACTGACTTGCTCAGAGCAACTTATAGTCCTGCAAGCTCCATTTGTGGTAAATGCCCTCTACAGTATACCACTTTTTACTTTTTTATGGTGTACTTTTATTGTGCCTTTTCTATGTCTAGATATGTTTAGATACACAACTGCTTATCCTTGTGTTACAATTGCCCACACTGTTCAGTACAGTGATGTGCTGTACAAGTTTGCAGCCTAGAAGCCATAGGCTACACCATGGCCTAGGTGTGTAGTAGGCTGTGCCGAGTGGGCCCGTGTAAGTGCTCTCTATCATGCCTGCCCAACAGCAAAGTCACCTAAGGCCTCATTTCTCAGAGTATATTCCTGGTGTCAAGCAACACATAACTATACTTATAGTCTGTTTGTCTGTCTTATCTCCTCTACAAAATAATACATCCTTTGAATGCAGGGATTACACATAATTCATTTTGGTATGTTTGGAAGACCTGCACAGTACCTTGTAAATAGACATTCCATAACTTTGTATTTGCTCTATCAAATTGAGTTTTCAGTTTGGGTCTTCTGACTTTTGCCTGATGTCAAAAAATGTTTTGATGGAAATAAAGTCCTGGGAAGCTGAGGACAAAAGCACAAGAAAGGTCTAAAAATATTCCTACTCAATAGAAGAAATAATGGTAACAACCTTCAGATGGGTACTGACCACTCTATAGGCCAAATTTCAGCGTTTGATAGCATTTACTTCTTACCCTTTCTGAAATTAAAAAGTTAGATGTGCCTCAGGGATTTGGAAATACTAACAGTGAATTTTCTTATCACCTATTTAAAATGGGTCCTGTTCTCTAGCTTTCTTACTACCATTTAATTTCCTGGCATTGTGATTATTTTGTTGGGGTGTGTGTATGTGCACACACACACTTATCCATGGGGCAGGCATTCCATTGTGTTGCTTTTACTTGTTTGACTCTAGAATAAAGACAAGAGCTAAATTGTCCTTTAGTGGGCTTGTTACTGTAGGAATGAAAATTAAATACAAGATCCTATAGCTACAAGCCTTGGCAATAGCATTCATGACATAATATATCTGAGTGGCTTATTTCCTGCATTTCTCTGTAGGGTTCTGATTCTGGATTTAGGCAGGGGAAAAATACCCTCTAGGTCTTTCTGATACCTAGGAGAGATAGGCTTTTTTCTCCTCTGTGAAAATAAGAAAGAATCTAGACATCCTAGCACTCTGTTAGTACTAAGAGCCAAGTATCATGAATAGTTATTCAAGACTCGGATTGAGGTCTTTAGCGGCTGCCATTTATACACCACACCACATGCAAGCACCATCCAACTAGTGTTGTTTTCAGGCACAAATCTTTCGTAACTAGAAAAATGGCTTGGGAGAGCAAAGGTTAATTGTATTCTACTAGTGTAGCATTTTTATTTGAAGTAAAGCCTCAGCATGGTTAGCGGCATTTTTTTTTACCCATTTTCCCCTTGATATTAATTAAAGGATCTCTCAACTCCCAGAAAGATCAGTGCCAGCCTGGTGGGTCCCCTGGGGCCTTCAGGCATCATGTCACTCTGAGCAAATGTGCCTACATCAGCAAGGACACCTGAGATGCCACCATTATGCAAACCAGCCACATCTTTTGATGCCATGCGTCAAGACTTTGCATGGAAGCCCATTGTCACAAACCAGTTACGCATGTAACGTCATCTTTTCCTTCCCTCTTTCCCATCCGCGGGGCTGCTGGGGGCTGTGTGGTCCCGGCGCTGAAGCAGGGCCAGCTGGGCTGCTTCCTGGCCGCCCTCCCGCCCTGCCGTCACCGGCTCCCGGTCTGTGCCTTAGAGGCCTGGACGAGTCATGGCTTCCGCAGCAGCATTTGAGGGCAAGTGGTGGAGGCTTTCCCCAATCCTAGTTTTACCCTGTGAGCCAGGCCTTGGTGCCCCACCAATGTAAGGGACTTCTGGTCCCTTTACTATGCAGGGCTGACCTCACAGCCACCTTTTGTGAGTTAAGTTCTTGCAGGCCGGAAGCCTGCAAGTTTACTGAAGACTGAGAACTGAATGTTCTTGTTCTGTCTCTAGTCCATGGAGATCCTTGTTTTGTTTCTGAGCGTTGCTTTTTTTCTTTTTACATTCATCACATGTTTATCCCTACCGGATGCCAAGATTGCGATAGGTAAGAGGTATAATATGGTGAACAGTGACTATAACCATTAAAAGCTAATCTACCAGCGGCCATGCTAAGGGCTTGTCGTGTATTATCCCATTTAAACCTCAGAGTAACACTATGAGATAAGTCTGTTATTATCCCATTTTACAGATAAGGAAACTGAAGGCCAAAGAGGTTAAGCATCTTATGTTGTGTGTCAGAGCTCTGAATTTGAACCCAGGGCTGACAGCCTCACATCATGAGACAAGGAATTCTGGGTGAAGATGGATCTTTGCCAGCCGGGTGGTGGTCTGGGATGCGATGTGCTCCCACCCTCTGCCTCAGCTGCTTACTCTGAGCCATGCGTGACCTGACACATGCCTCTTCCGCCTTCCCCTGCCTTTCTAGGGACAGATGTCTGCTTTCCTGATTTCACCTGTGGTCCATCCTCAAGGGTCCCAGAGCCTCTGGCCCTCCTCGGAGACCACATGCTCGCACGCTCTAGGCCCGGGAGCCTCTGCTGGCCCATCAGCTGAGAGGAGAGACAGACAGACATATCTGTCTGTCTGTCCATCTGCTGCCATGGCTGCTGCTGTTGCTCTGAAGGCAAACTTCACACCGCAGTTTCTCTACTGAAGAGACAAACTCTGTGTGTGTGCCTGCGTGTGCACAAAAGAGTTAGATGTTAAAGCCGTGGTGGCAGGGCTTCAATGGCAAAGCGAGAAGGCAGGCGCCTTTCCTGGCTGCCACAGCCACCAACTGGGCCTGCTGTGTGAATACCAGCCGCCGCTGCACTTGGCAGGGCCGTGCAGGCACCACACAGTTATGCTGTTTTCATCGTTATTGTTTTAATGTCTACTATTGTTATAAGTATGTAGGGAGGCAATGTAAAATCACAGCACCTTCTTGGCTGGACATAATGATTTTTGGTTTTCTTTGTGGCATGTGAACGGGACAAGTTAATACCATAATCTGTTAGCACATGCATACCTAACCACCGCTGTCTGGGGACAGTACTGGACCTGGCCTCCACAGCCACCACCCCCCCCCTCCCATGCCATCGCTGGGGACCGTCCGCAGGGCTGCTGCCTTCCTCACTTCTCCGTGAAGTCCCTCTTTTCCAAGAAGACGAACTGACGTGGTTGAGTAGATCTGTTCTTTGGTCAAGAATATAAAAGTTTTCTGACTTTCAGTATTTTCCCCTAAAATAGAACTGACTACACAGTGCTTTTTGTCTAGAAAAATCCAGGAAGCAAAGTGATTACGGCCAGTGATGGAAGGTGCTACTTGCGACAACCTTCTCAGGGCCAGCCTGGTCGGGGAGCACTTTTGGTTCCTTCTGTAACAGTTCAGGCCAAGGTCGCCGGAGTTTAGATCAGTAACTATGCCCTGGGAATCTGACTAGTTGCTTGAATGGCTGCATAAACGATGGAGTTGTTTATTTTTACCAAACAGTAATGATGTTAAATGCTAAGGAGTCTGTTCCCCACTTTTATCTCTTTTACATGTTGGGTTATTTTTAAGATTTAAAAGAAAGGCTCTAGCAATATCTAATCAAATAAATCACCCTTGTCTTGGGTGGTGAATCTCAACATGTCATCTGAACACTGCCAGAGTCGGGCCCCTTGGCGTGCCTGGCGGAACACAGATTCCCGGGCGCGCTGGTCTAGGGAGACACTGAGCAGATCAGGCTCCGAGATGATAGCTGTTAAAAGGGACGCAGAACTCTTTCTCAAACGCCCCTGCTCTGACAACCCCGACAGGTAAGTGGCTGGCCAGCTTCCACGCGAGTACTTCCGCTAGTCAAGAGCTCCCTGTTGCCAAGTCCCCATCCCGCTTTGTGTCAACTGTGAATTATCACAGAAATTGTCCTTCAAGGCGGCAAGTATCTTCCTTCAGCCTACCTCCCCTACCTGAGTATATCTCCGTACTTCCTCTTCTATGCACCAGAGTGCCTCCCTCCCGTGCCTCTGACCACACTCCTTGTCGTATCACTGTCTATTTTTCTGTCCACCCTGCCCTCCGTACACCTTGGAAAATGAGCTTTTTTCTGTAATTTATCTGACTACTTTTCTTCCTGAGCACTGAGTGCTGCTTCTGACACATGGTAGGCACTCAGTGAATATTTCTGGTTCCATAAATGCATCTCCCCATCATTGCCCACCTTGAATCCAAATTCTGCTCTCTGGAAACAGAATTCATGTGATCCCATTTCCACGTGAGAACCCTTCAAATATTTAAAGGGGGAGCGGCTAAGCCTCCATGTCTCCGTCTCCTGGTATCTATTCTGAATTCCCCCAATTCCTCCAACCATGGTTTAGATCGCCCTGCCTCCAGGTGGGCTTCTATCCTGACTGCGCTCCCTGTGGTCATAATCTCTCTCCACTGGGGACACCCAGAGCTGAACCAACGCCTGGGTGTGGCTTGCCATTTCTGCCTATCGCCGTGGTCACCATGCTTAATATAATCTGAGGCCTGCCTGTTGGCCTAGCAGACATGCCCCTCTTATCACCAAAGGTTTCTGGTGTAACCTTTGTCTCCCCTGTGCCAGCTGTCCCCACCACTCACAAATGGTCCCGCAGGCCCATCTGAGCTGCTGCGTCTTCCTCACCAACAGTTGGGACTGCAGTTCTGGGTGAAACCACCTCTCGTGCTGAGGGCTTCATTAGGCCGGAAGAGGCAGCTGCAGAGACTAGAGCGACTTGGAACAGAGGGCACGGGGCACGGAGAGGTGAAAAAAGCCGGATCCACTCGGCGCATTTGGGAACTCAAAGAGCCGAGGGAACTGTGCAGAATCCCTTATCTCCACCAGGAGCC
The DNA here is from genome assembly GCA_008750895.1 of Mirza zaza. Classification (NCBI taxonomy): domain Eukaryota; kingdom Metazoa; phylum Chordata; class Mammalia; order Primates; family Cheirogaleidae; genus Mirza; species Mirza zaza. The sequence continues at coordinate 24,169 of VSMD01140514.1, forward strand.
CCAGTGTGCTTGAGCCTGTGGCTCCAGCGGGCAGGGAAGTGGCATAAATATCAGTGAGGCAGAGCTAAGTGGTAACAGACTTTAAGTTCTGTCATATGTAGTTAATTTGCAGAATAAATTGGTCAGGGCAGCAAAAGGATTTAACATCCAAATTCATTTGAAAAACAGAAGCCAGATGAGTGTCTGGAGGAAAATGGAGACTGTTACAGCATTCCCTTGCCGGTCGGAGTAGTATTATTATTGAATAACATTTTTATTAAACATTTCTAGACCATTTGGTAGTCAAAGATATTTATAAGGCAGCCTTGGCAGCATCTCAGGGAGGCACTGACTCTCCGGCTGCAGGGCGCGGAAGGCGGGAGGGACGCCCGCCGCCCCTAACTCTGCTCGCCCCGCAGAAGGCGCGTCCGGGCACCTGCGCGCCTGCCACGCGGACGTCAGCGCGCGGGCCGCGGTGAGACGTCGTCTGGCCCGTGTCGAGCTGTGAGGCGTCCCCTGCCCTGCGCCCCTCTAGTCCGGGTTGGGAGGCAGAAGGAAAGGGAGAGCACGCCGCTGGGCTGGCGGCTCTGGCGCGGCTCGGACGCGGTGCACCCCTCGCGGAGGAATAATGCTGCGTGCCGTGCCGAGAGGGACGCACCACCGCTCGTCGCTCGGCCCAGGCTGGTGCTGGGAGCTGCCTCTCTCTGCACGCTCTCTGCTCCTGTTCTCTCTGCCTGCTGCGGTCTGCGCCCTGCTCGTCCTGGGCTGCTCCTAGACTGCACTCCTGGCTCCTCCCCAGGGAAGACCAGGACAGAGGGGAGGCGCTTGCTCCTGAGCGATCTGGGACACACAGCACACTTGGCTTCTCAGGAGAAACCAGACTGGGGGCGCGGGCGGGCAGGGAGCCTGATCTCCGGCCTGGCGCTGCAGGCTCTTTGCTGGTGGCGTGCTGGGCGTGCCGCTCATTCACGTTGTCTTTCTGCTAATGGAGATTTTAAAATAGCAAATCCCGCAGGTGTTCTTCATTTTCACCTCTCTCCCAGCCCCGGCCCCCCCTTTCCCCATGCTGCTCTGTCTGCGGGCGAACAGCAGGGACAATCCAGCACAGCTTTGCACATCCCAAAGGCTGTGCTTGGGAATCTCTGTGTCAGGTTTATTTTGACATTGACGAGAGGCTGCACACAGCTGCTGATGGGCAGCACGAGGCTGATGGAGCCGGAAACTTGTTCCCTCTTCACATTGCGTGGGCCCGGGAGGAAGCCAAGGGGATGGACTGCAGCCTCCCACGACGGTCAGCAAATGAGCTGTCACAGGCTGCAGAGGAGGGGAGGGCCCGCAGCTCAATGTCATGATGTTAAAGGCTATGGACACTGCAGCGGGTTGTAGTGTCCCCCTCAAAATTCATGCCCACTTGGAACCTAAGAATGTGACCTTCTTTGGAAATAGGGTCTTTGCAAATGCAATTAAGTTAAATGAGGTGATCTTGGACTTAGAGTAGGCCTCAAATTCAATGACTAGAGTTCTTATAAGGGGAAGAAGAGGGGGATTTGGACACAGACGCACAGGCAAGAAAGCCCTGTGACAGCCGAGGTCACAGGTGCAGTGACGCAGCTACAAGCCAAGGAGTGCTGGGGCCACCAGAAGCCAGCAGGAAGCAAGGGAGGTGATTCCCTAGAGCTTTCAGGGGGAGCCTAGCCCTGAATGCACCTTCACGTTGGACTTTTATCCTCCATAACTGCAGCATTTTGTTGTTTAAGCCACTGGATTGTTGGCAGTTTGCTATGGCAGTGCTAGGGAGCCAGGAGGAGGAGGAGACGTGATAAGAACAAAAACCTGGGTGATCAGCTCTGAGTTACATAAAAGGCATTTGGTGAATAAAGAATCAGATACACCTTAAATTGCCAAACAAAAGATTTCAAAATATAGGTATAAGGCAGTACACACACACATCTATTACAATTCAGCCAAGACCGAGGAAACTCCCACAAAAGCAGGTGCTGGGTCCCAGGGAGACACAGATGAGTATGTTCTAGAAGCGGGTGGGACAGACAGGCCATAAGGCCAGGACAGCCTGTCGTCATCGTGTAGCCAATGCTCCTCTGGATGTGGTACAAAGTATCAGTAGAATTACTTCTGCCACCAATAAGGGGAGCAGAGTAGCTCTCAAAAACTATACAGAGAAGGAAGGAAGGGAAAAAGAGAAAAGAAACAATGCTCTGTGGTGTGTGGGGTTGGCGGGGTGGCCATGCTGTCAGCTCCGTCTTCCACGCCTCCCCCTCCCCGTGTGTGCACGTAGCAAATGCCTTCGGAAAATCCCACGAGGCACCGCAGGTTCCCTGGCCTTACCTGTATGGTGAATCCTGATGAAGTTTCAGGTTGCCATTTGAAGAATTTTAAGCAGAGACTAGGGGAAGCTAATTTCCCTTTGCTTCTTTCCATCCCTGTATTTTTTGGGCACTTCCAAGTGTCAGATACTGGGTACGATGAGCCGTTGACAATCCGAGACAGCAAAAGGCAGCGTCTTGCCCACTGGGAACTAGCAGTCTAGCTGATTAGAAGAGTTGCTTTTTAAAGTAAAAGCTTTAGGGCTTCCCAGTGATTCTTGCATTTAATCCTTGTTCCCCTCAAGATGCCTAGTCTGTAGAGCTGACTCACCACGAGGCCTTACAAAGGTGTGTGCATTGCTGAGCTATCTTTACATATCTTCCTCTTTGCACTAAGTTTATGATTAATAAGGAGGTGTAGCTGGAGTCACAGCTAAGTTTCAAAGGTAGTTTCTGTGTTCTAACTCATACCTCGGTAGAGCCCGCTCTCCTGCCATTTCTTTCGCTTGACCTCTCATCCCACATGGAAGGTCACTCTTACTGACCAGAATGGGAGGCTCTGACGAGCTTAGTCAATTTGTTATTAAATTTACTGTCCCCTTGCAAAAGCTAAGTAACGACTTTCGGCAAAGATGAAGCACTGCATCTACACCAAAACCCCAATTTGACGTAAACCTAGTTAGCCAGGAACCTCAACCAATTATTTGTTTGACAACGTGCGTATGGAAAGGGACAGTCTCAAGAAAATAAAACCTTATATTGTCAGTCAATTTTTTAAAAGCTGTTTCAGGCATACATACCATTTTATTTCTGTCTCCTACAGCTTCCAAATCTGCATAGTCATAACTGATGAACAAAATTGTCACCTGCAGGCTCCTCGGGGAATGGTTTAATCCTGTTTTGTAGGCAATGCTTCATGAGGCAGGCAGGAAATTGGAAAACTGCATTTTTAGAAAAGAAAAATGTCAACAAGGATTGGAGGAAAAGTAAGTATTTTCTAGTTAAGTATCAATTAAACAAAAAAATTCAGTTTTCCAGAAGACACCTCTTATCGAAACATGCCAGTTAATGGCATTTTGCTGAGGTGCCCTGTGGGTACACGGTGACTGCTAATTATCCTGCTGGCCTCACACACCCTACACACTGCTCTGGAGGGGCTGGCTGCAGGGCATGATTATAACAAAGACCTTCTGCTATTTCTAGACATTTCCTGAAGAAATACCAACTGAGTCTGAAGTATGTAGCAACCTTAATTTTGAAACTAAAAGTAAGGGGTACATCCTGACTAGGACTGTTTTTTAAGTTGTGAATTCATTTGTAGGAAAGGACAAGAATGTAAACAAAACTAGAAAATTTTAGAAGAACCCAGGGCAGCACTGCCCAAGATGAATTTAAATCCAGCCTGTCTAGTTAGTATCTAGAGTGCAGTCACTTAGTAGACAAGTCATTAGACATGATATATTAATTCAACAAACACTTGTAGTCACTCAGTAAACATTTGTTTAATGAATTGTTGAATACATTAATGTACGTTACATATTAGGCATGTGGGATATTATAGTGGAGAACAAGACCTAAATTTGTCCTTCCAGGCATTCACCCCATGACGGCACCCTGGTGTTGGTGATAGGCGGAGCAGGTAAGTAGACAGGCATTGGGTGAATAAGCAAATTTAGAAAACAATCATTGTGCGCCAGGCTGGGTTCTAGATTCTCTTTGGGAATTATATCGGTTAATCTTTTCCACAGCCTTATTCAATCAATCAGTTCTGTTATTATCCCTATTTTATATATGAGAAAGATCAAAGAAAGATTAAGAAACTCACCCCAAATTACACAACTAGCAAGTGGTGAGGTCAGAAATGAAACCCAGGCCACATACTTTAAATTGCACTCAGGTGGCAGTGAGCAAGGAGAGAGAAGTGAATACTTTGGAGAGGAAAGAAATGTAAATGTAAGAAGATTAGGAAGATTAAGTGAGGGTTGGGGAGGGAGAGAGAGAGAGAAAAAAAAAAAAAACACCAGCAAAGAAGCCAGGATTTTTGACTTGAGCAAGTAGGAAGTTGGTGGTGCCTTTTGCTGAGCTAGGACCTGAAGGAGGAGGCACAGTTGCCAAGGAGAGTGTGGAGGAAATGCCAGCTGCAGTTTGAGCCACACTGAATTTGAGGCACCTGTGAGACATGCGAGTGCTGCTTGTTGGAGCAAGCTTATTTAAAGTTCTGTTACTTGTGGTAGAGATCCCAGGTAGGGGTGTAGAGTTGGCAGTCCTCAGAATAAAGCTTTGTTCTTTCTACTTGATTGTTCGAAGCTTTAGTAGGGGACTAGAGAACTGTTTACAAAGCCTTGGTTTGGATTCTTCATGTTTGACTTTTTGTAAAAATCTAAATCTGTGGTTATGACTTAATATATTCACTCCAATATATTCATGGATACATAGATTAGATAGGAAGATAGAAAGACCTAAACTAGGCAAAGATGAAAAAGACACAGTTCTGACTCCAGGACACTCATTATATCACATAGAGGTGGAGAGAAAAGTGGTCAGTTTATGCCCTGTCCTCTTTTTCCTAATTACTAATCCATTGCATTGTATTTTATTCGGGTCCCAGAAAGTACATCATCACCGCAGGTCTGGGAGTTCAGTGTAACTCCAGAATGACCCTCAGTCCAAAGACATGATTAAACATCCTGCAAAACTGATTACAGCCTGGGATGGACAGAAATGTGAATTCTCATAACCACCAGGACACCTGGCTGGAACCATAGACTGGGGTGAGGGTTGGGGGAGGTCCTGGAATGCAAGGTGTTGGTGGCTTCAGAGTATGACCTGCTGTGACTGTGCTTTATTTGAAGGTGTCAAGCCTTCTTTCCTGTGGTGAGCTGTCTCCAAAAGCTGGGATCTGATTAGTGTGGATTTGATTTCTTTGCTGCCTAATGAACTGCCTCTGTAGTTCTAGCTGTGATGTCATTAGCATCTTGTTGCCTTGGGCACCAACTCAGGAGAGAGATTCTTAAGCAGTCCCAGAATCCTACAGGAATTGTACCAATTTACTTCATGACAACTTCATGACCTGTCGGTTCTACCAGCAGAGCAGACCCTGCATGAGAATGGGCCACTCGCTTTCATGGCCCTCATGTGCTCCTGAGTCTAGGTGGGTCGATATGCACATGCCGAGGGCCATGGGCACATCCAGAGTGAGATGCTGAGCATTATGGATGCCACATTCTCATCCCATGGTATTCTACTGGGGGAATTTATCCACTGTGTGCTATAGGATACAGATTTAGCCTAAAGCGAATGGCATTTATTTATAGCAAACTGTATTTGCAAAATGCTTTGCAGTTTTAGAGCTGTTAACTACATTCCAGGTTGGATGTTCTTCTGCTTGTGAGAAAGTGGAGTGTCTAACTGGACTGCAGAACCTCCCCTGAGAGCAACCGGGTGAATTCAGCTAACAGGGGTGGCAGAGCCACAACCGGGTATTCTTTGTCAGACGGCACCTTTGTCAATTATAATCTTTTGAGACCTTAATTGTAGCTTAGTTCTTATGTCCAAAGACTGTGTACTTACTGACATAGAATGTTTATTTTACTAAGAGACAGCATAGTGTCTCAGATCACTAGAGCATTTCTACCCAGGCTTTAGAGGGTAGAAGAGGGAAGACCTACCAAAAAATCTGACCCCAAAGGAAGTCAGGTGCAGTCTCCTCACAGCCGCTGTCCACACACAGACCTCTCCCCACCCGCTCGGCCGCAGGGGGAGTGAAAACCAAATATCAAAATGGGACTCTCCTGAAGCTTTTAGGACCTGAACTACTCTCACGTACCGCAGACGTGATGGTCATAGGTGCTCTCTTTGGGCTAAGGGAGATTTATCTGGGCTTTCACCACCGGACTCCATCATTTTAAAGAGTATTTCCCAATTGTCTCTTTAACTGCGCATAGGAAATGCATTTCTTCTTTGAAAAATCTCTCTGTCACACACATCCCTATTCTTCGCTGGAACCTGAACAGATAGCTTTTGGGAGCTCACTGCTCGTTGCTGCTGTGTAAACCCCGCTCCTCTGCAGACAGCTCCATCCTGCCTGCGGAGGGGGGCGGAGGGCAGCTGGTCTTGGCTCCAGCAGGCCCTTTGCACGTGGACCTGAAGGCTGTCAGGAGGCAGAACATAGGATTCCCAATTAAAACTGGGGGTGTGGGCTCCACCATCCTTTTCTGCGTCCTCCTTCCCATTCCTCTCCGGTCTCTGCTCCCTAACCTTGCCGAGTATCTGGGGCTGAAGGATTTGGAGGGAGATTCGCTGAATCTTGATTTTAATTGGGGTCCCCAGCAGACAGCAGCAAGGGGAGCAGCCCCTCAGGTGTTTCCCGCGGTCGCTAGTCCAGGTGCGGCGAGTGGGCCAGGGAGGCCCGGAACGAACCTCCACGGGACGGTGGGGGTGGGGAGCCTTCCTGGGCATCTGAGGATTAAAGGAAGAGAAAGGGAATTTGGTGGCATATTACTGCCCCTTTGAAGGAGCTTTCACTCCCGTTAAGGACATTGAGGAAGGGGTTTTATTTTCCCTTAATTATCCTGTCATGACCTGTGCCCTGTCATGAGCTATGTCCCTCACTCTGTATTTTTTCTTCTTAGGATAAGTGTTATGGCATTGTTTTATCCCTTAATGCTGTATTATCGCAATTGAAAAAAATTGTAGCTCCACAGCATTTTTTAAAGTAGCTATGTGTTACTTTTCCATAAGTTTATTTTCTGTAATGCCAAAGAGGTCACCCAAGTCTTTCCTTGTCGCTCACTAAAGTCATTTTAGACTTAATATCCCCATCTAGTGGTAATTGGTGGAAATTCTTTTCCCAGCCTCTGTCGCACCTGTTCTCCTAGAGGAGGGCCAGTCGGGGAGGAGGGCCTGGGGGGGGGAAGAGGGCCAGTCGGGGAGGAGGGCC
>VSMD01140516.1:0-18215 GCA_008750895.1 Mirza zaza
GCAATGCTAACAGCAAATATAGAAGATAGTCATTATTACATTCATTTTGTAGATGAGAAAACTTAGGTTTTTAGGGGATAATTACTTTGTCCATTACCTGATCAAACTATGTTTAAATGCACTTCTGTGTTGCTCCAAAGCATTTGCTTATTCTACTAAACCAATGTAACACATATACAGAGGGATTGGGGTGGGGTACACACATGCACACACACACATACACACAAATGATGGCTAGAATGAGTTCAAAATTATTTGATCCAAAATGCAGTGGTCTTTCCTTTCTCTCTTATTATATCTTGTTCTTTCTTATGTTCTCTCTTTTCTCAATCTTCATCTGTGTCTGGATCAATGAAAAAGGAGGTTAAGAATTTTAATGGCTATCCTCAATATTTAAATCATAAATATGGCCACATCTGAAATTGCTCCATATTTAAGGCAAACATAGTATGAGTAACTTGACATATTTAAATATTGGCAGATTTTCCCACACTTTTCCTATGCATAAGACCAAATAAGAAGATGCTAATACTCTTAAGAAATCTCAGAAAGTACAAGATCAATTATTTGCTTTTATAAAGCTCTTTATAAATCAGAGCATCAAGGGAGGAAGAGAAGTTAGTTAAACGGAACACAATATGAAAAAAAGGCATCACATGTGCTTTTAATTCTAATCTATTTTTAAGGTATTCAGTGGATATGCCATCATTTGGGGATACTGCTTGACAGATGATTCTTCACATAAAAAAAGATTTTCATGTTTTTAAAAAGTATCCCAAGAGAAATCAGAACACTCCTTGTAAGTAATGCATATTTATCTGAAATAAGATCTATTAGAGACTTATTAATGTTTTTTGAAATAAAGTTCTTTATTTCTTTATCCTAAATTGCACAGCTATAGGTTGGTAGGACGTGCTATTTATTTGCAAGTAGTATTTTCTTCAATGTGATGGAGTATTATGAATAGGAAAAAATGGTGCCCATAGCTTAGAAAAAAATGTTAAAATAATAAGCTTGCTTAATTACTCATAGTCTGTATTAGGTGAACAGGAAATGATCATGATTGAAAAGAAATTATTAGGTTATTAAGAATGAAATGTCCGATTTCCTTAAGTACTGACTTTGAGGTTGATATTTCTGACATTTCACTTTGACACTTTTTAAAAAATTTTTATTGTGAAGGTACATCCTCAGTTTTTCAAACACGCATTTTGGCTTGTGATTATCTTTCAAATTCTTTTTTAGAACAGTTTTTGTGAAACCAGGATTAAGTAAAAAATCCATGTTATTTTCAAATATGAGTTCCATCGTGGAACCAGTGCAGCTCAGACAGCTCAAAATATTAATATCAATGAAGTATTTGGGAAGGATGTGGCTAATGAATGCACACTACTTTGATGGTTTGAAAGTTCCATTCTGGTGATTTTAATCTTGACAATGAGCCATGTGGACGACCTGAGATCAAGGTGGATAATGATGATCTGAAAGCTGTAAAGGAAGCAAATCCATCTCAACCTATGCGTGAATTAGCAGCAAGGTTTGACGTTACTGTTCCAACAATACTGGACAATTTGAAACAAATGGGCAATATAAAGAAGCTGGTTAGATGGGTACTGCATGAATTAAACAAGTATCAGAATAGACATTGTCTTGAATCTTGCTTTCTTTGCTGTCATGACATAAAGGCAAACCATTTCTATACTATAGGGTTATGTGTGATAAAAAATGGATTCCTTTTGACAATCACAAGAGTTTGGCACAATGGTTGGATAAAGTTGAAGTGCCAAAACACTGTCCCAAACTGAATATTCATCAAAAAAAAAAAACTAATGGTGTCTCTCTAGTGGTCCAGTGCTGGTATTATCCCCTATAGCTTCATGAAACCTGGTCAACTGATTATAGAGGATGTCTACTGCAACTGATAGACAAAATGATGAAGATACGTTGATTAAGCAGTTATGGCCATTCAATAGAGACAGGCCAATCCTCTTGCAAGACTATTAAGATGGCAAAACTGTATTGATAGTTTGGGTGCACACTTTGATTAATTGTACTACTTCATGTTTGAGATATAATAAGCTAGACTTTTGATTTGTAATTGGACTTTTCATATTTAATGACCTAATAAAACATTTAATAACTATTTAATTGGGCACTTTTAAATTTTTATTTTCCAGCAGATACCAAAATTAGCCTTATTTTTCTGTGTTATTTGCTGGCCTATTTTACCATATTCAGAAACATGAGAAGTAAATCAAGGACTAAATACATCAAAATAAAAGTGATTGTTGACTACTGAACTTGAATAGACTAATAATGAATATTGATTGAAGTACTTTACTTTCTTCAAGTTTTAGTCTCTATAAGTGTGATTATAGTTTGAAAAGTGATTGTAAAATAGTGTACAGAATATGAAGTGATTTCTCAAGTGTCTCCCACATTATATTCACTTCTCTCTGAAGTAAATAGATACTTTCCCCTCATTCTCAGTAATGAAAATCCCATTTGGAATTTAAAACAATTTTAATGGACCTCTTTATATATAAAACCATTCAGTAAAAGCAAAATGCTTATTCTTTTTCTTTCTCAATTCCTTCTTGTCAATGTAAAGGGAAAAAATGCTTAATGTCTTTTGTCTATCACAATAAAGGCAGTTTTCTTTATTAAAACCATCCTAATTAAGCATACTTGTAACAGAGTTGTCCCTCCTCCCATGGATATGGAAGCATAAAATTGAGAGTAGGAAAATGTAACAGAGGGAATGGCCTGGAAAAAAATGGCAAAAGATGTTTTCTGTCTCTTTAGAACTTCCCCTACTCTTTTTGGAAACCAACGCCTGAAATCCCTGTCTCGGGCAGGTAGTCAGGAAGGGCAGGGGGATGTCTTTTGTTCTTTATGTTACAGGAGATAGGTCGGCTGAACTGTTGGCTCCATCCCAGGCCTGGCTCTGTCCCAGGCCCAGTGCCTAGCCAGTGGAGGTCTGGGTGGGCCTCCTAGGTGAGTAGAGGTCACAAGATTTGTCTTTGGCAGAGACGGGATGATTAGAATCCTTAACGACAGTAGCCTAGAATTGAGGACTCCTCCCTTTAAAAGCTCTGCGTTTCTGCTTATGGATAAGAATTTGATTTTGAGACAATAGTAGGCCATTTTTCCTCCTTTGCCAGCAAAGTAATAAACTTCACTTTCCTTCTCCTCAACGACCTGTCCTCATTCTTCTGATGCGGCCTCGTGGACAAGTGCCAAGATCATCGTAATAAAATCTAACAATTTATTGGGTGATTATTTTGTTTTAGGAATTTTGCTGAACAAATTACATGGTTTATTTCCTTTATTCCTTGATTCTACAATTTTCTAAGTCATCCTTCCAAGACTATATCCATGTGAACAGCTATATAAGGAAATAATAATGACCAATTACTTATGAGAATTAAACATAATTAAATGTATTCTAGATTTTTTAAAATATATTTTTAAACAGTCTTAAAAATAAATAAAGTTAAATATTTAACAAGGTTCAAAGAGAACACAGAAAATTTGTGTATAAATAAAGAACTTCAAATAGGATGTAATCCAGACATCATGGAGCTAGCTTGGACTAGCTCATGCAGATGGCAAGAACTGGATGGATTTTGAATAACTTTTTATATAATGTGTGTGGTAGAATTTTAGCATTGATGATACTGCCTCTCAATATCTAAAATATTAATGAAAAGATAAAGCTTATTTTATTGTTTACTATAATATTAATAATAGGAAGTTCTTTGAGCAAAGCAGACTACCAAGCTTATATACTGATATAGGGACTGCCAGATTTTCCTCCTAGAGGTGTAAGCAGGTTGACACCATTTGTAGAAATTCAGTTACTAGAATGGGACTGTTATTGTCTACTTAGGATTCAGAGGCAAACTTCGTAGAGATCATTCATTGCTGACTGTCTGACTTTCAGAAGCAAGAGGCTGAAACAATTTGGTTGGATGGAAATGTGTTTATTTCCATTGAATAGGTTTTGTGAGTCAGGGCTGAAACACAAAAGCAGAATCTGTACAGATATATATGTAAATCCAACGTTTTATAGGGCAGGCAGTCAGAATGGCAGGATTATGAGCAGGCTATAAACCCACAGGCATGGGCCAAGCTGTTGTAGGTGGGAGTCTCTCCTTTTTCCCCAGGGAAGGCCTAAGCCCTTTTTTAAGGACTTCCAACTCAGTAAGTAATGCCCACCATGCAAGACAATCTCTCTTAATTAACATCTATGTATTATGGATTTTTGTTACATCTGCAATATATTTTCACAGCAACATCCATATTAGTGCTTGATTGGATAGGGAAAGAAAGGTCTATTTATGATACAAATTGGCTATTCTTTGTCTTCCTCCCTCCAACCTTTGTAAGACAATATCTCTTGTAGTCCATACTATCCAGAAACATAGGAGGAAGGGAATTTTGGAGAATAAAGTTTAACTTACCCAAGATGATAGCACAAAGTTATTATCCAAGTTTGCTATGGCCACAGAAAAATCAGTCTTTTCATACATTTATAGGAAATTTTATCATTTTCATTGACTGTTTCCAGTCTTTTCTTTTTCTGATTTTCCCCTTCCTTCATTCTTCATAACTTTTGCCATTCTTCACTTACTAAATCAGAGACTACATGTGGCATAGCATAATATGAGAGCTAAGTACTTTGTTTCTGGCTTTTGTTGTTGTTTTTCAAAAGCGTAGGCCCTTGGAGAACCAAAAGCATTAGAGCAGACATAACTAATTTTGGAGAAGGTGTCACAAGTAATACCAAGGCTTTATTACTCCTCATTTTTATCTTTTGATTGCAATATAAATACTTTGTGGAGGATAGGCTAGGAATGGAAGTAGAGTCTAAGTAGAAGTAATGAGTGTAGAAGCAAAGTGATTATAGTGCAGAAGGGGTGCTTGGTAGAGCACTAGAAATCTCGCATTTCCCCACAGAAGTTCATGGGATTCAAGATGAGAGGGAAGTTCTATCTCTAATTTAGGATAATGCCATACAGACTAATTGAGACATCTGGGATGGGAAAATCACTGTATGTTATATCTTGCTAGATACAGTTTATTAGAATCAAAGCTATTTCCTATGCCCAGTCAAAAGAGAAGCAAATGGGTTTGATGTGGCAGAATAGCACAGTAGTAGCAATGAACATTCCAGAACCTGAGGGAACATGTAGGTTACCACTTGTGTGTAAGTATGACTGAGGTCCAGATGGAAGCACCTTATTGCAAGCTTGAATCATTGTCTTAGAAAAATATATCAAACCTCCACCCCAAATGAAGTTAAAAAGTATTATAAACTTAGATATAATCTCATGGAAAAGTGTGGGAATCACTCTCAAAATGACTAATACCAAATTTCTGTCCTTTTGTTAGAAAGGTGACTTAAAATGTAAATTAAAATTTATAGCAATACAATTATATTTATTAAAATTCAAATACATAAAGTTATTATTTTGACTTAATAATTATCAAATTCTAAATACTAATACCACTTATCATCCTAATGTTTTAAAAATTTATATATATAATTGAATTCTGACTTTGGTCCTTTTCACTTCTTGGCTATAATATCATTGTTAGGATCTAAAAATACTGCCTGAAATGTGACCCCTCCTCTTTTTTTTTAAGAATTTCATTCTTATGAAGTATAAGAATAAGAATATAAGGCTTTAAATCCTTCCTCATTCTGCTGGCCAATGACTGTGTACTAGAGTATGTAATAATACCTAAGTCATTCTTCCATTCTGAACTCAATCCAATTCTATTATTTAATTTTGGAAATGGATTTTGAACATGGGCCTGTTTGTCTAATCAGATGATCATTTTCCTATTCTTTCCTATTTAAATGCTGAGTGTATTTGGGAGGGCAATGATTTCATTACACCAACAGAGGAAACTGCCTTTCCAGCAAAATAACAAAAGCCAAGTTGGCCAAGGGAAAAATGTTTCATATCACACTGAAAAAGTCACAAGAGAAATGCTGACAAAATGTCACCTCAAACACAATGACTACAGGATTACAGAAATCTAATTAGCCATTTCATTAACTGAATCCTGTCTGTGGAGATGGCAAACAATGAGGACTTGGAAGCATTCATTCATCAGGAATATATGGAACTGTCAAGGAGATTGTTCAATGATTTCTTCCCCGTATTTTTCAGTGGTATGGATGGAACTGGCAGCTAGAATGATTTAATAAAAAGTTATACTTCAGAAGGTTGGGAAAAATTGAGGATACCTTCAGGAAGCTATATTTACTATTGTGGATATACTGACAATTATGCTTTACAAATGCTATTTCTTTTCTTCATCCCACACAAGCTAGGTAAATTTATAAACATGATGTATAATACTAAGGGTCACGTCTGTCAAAAATCATCAATAAGATACTATTTTTCACAATTTCATCTTCATACAGCACTTACAGTCAGTATACATGGCTTGCCTGATTAGGCTGAAACTCTTTGAAGGCAGTGCCTCATTCTACTAGTTTTTATAGTATAGGTTTTAGTATTCAAGACATTTTTAAAGTAACAAACAAATGAAATTTTAAAATGAATAAAAAATTTTAACCTCAAAAAGAACAAAGCAGTATGAATCCTAAAAGAATGGAAAGAAATTAACGGCACAGTTACAATTTCTGAGCTATTAAAAAATTCACCTGGTAGTCAATGTAATTTCCTAGTACAATGTTAAGAACTGCCACTGCATTTTAATGAGGCTGTTATTGCAGATAAAAAGCACTGAAATAGCAGTCAAGCGACTGTTGGTTGCACTTACATACTTTGAGCCTGGTCAGTGTGTCTTCAATGTCAACTGCACATTATCAAAGCACACAGGATATGATCAAGCCAATTGCCACTTATTTGGTGTAATTTGTGGTTGCTGCCTGGGGACTTCGCCCCTCTCACTTCATAGGACAGGATTTTACATTGGATCCATGGTGAGATCTTAAGACTTTATCCCAGCTGCCTGCAGGCTGTGGCTTCCAATGCCTCAGTGAAGGAGACTGTTGTATTGTTCACACAGAAAGGTGCAGAGAGGAAAGTGGGGAAACATTTCTTCTCTTAAAAGAAAAACACAGCTGATTGTTAGGTAAAAGATGATGGTAAGAAAAGGCCTAGATAGACTTTGAGGGATGTTAAGAATGAGATAAACAATTGAGATAAATAACACTATCAACTGAAAACAATTTTAAAATGTCTAGTATCATTTATACAATTGAACATATAATACTTTCAGTACAGTAAAGAACAATTTATTGCCACTGAAGTTGTGGGAAGCTGTTTGATGTTAAGAAAAAAAAAAAACTTAATGTTCACAGGAACACCAGGGTTCTGATTACTTTAATTCAAGGGTGACTCTATATATACAGTGTGTGGGCTACTACTGTGTATTGCCAGAACAACAATTATGAATTGAGAAGTTTAGATAAGCAGATTGGATGCCGTATAATGTTTGCTTCTTTGGGTCAATAGTTTAGGCATCCTGAGGATAATGCAAAAGTTCTTCTCTTTAACAGGCAAACTATTAGCTTTTAATCCAATATTTTATCACAGTAAATATAGCACAGGACAGAACAAAAGGCCAAAATTCTCACTAATTAAAATACTTCTCTAGGAACTATCACTTTCCAGATGAAGAGTCTATGTGATTCAACTTTGTAAGTTGAAGACATTGACCACTTACAAAGATTTCCCGTAGAAAATAAAATTCTGTAAGAACAACACAATGGTAATTCAGGACATTTAATTTTTTTCCAGATATATTGAATTTGTTCAAAAACTAATTTTCTACCCAGAGCAGGCACCACAGCAAACAAACAAACCTAATAATGGAATATTGGTTTAGAATACTAAACAATGAGATTAATGAAGTAATGTATTGTAGTGGAGAAAACTACATTAAAGCAACTTTGAATAACAAAATTGGTTCAAGTTTAAAGAGAAAGAAAACTGTTTTTATAAAAGGCTTCCTCTTTGGTCTACATAGGTTGTCAGAAGAAAGTGCCATTTTAAAGACTGAATTTGAGATAGTATCTTTAAAAAGGGATTATCTATTAGTTACTTCATTGACTAGCATTAACAATGACCTTCTTCAGTTAAATATAGTTATTTAAACTTAGGTCTCATAGATATTTTCTGTCATTAATGTTGAACAGTATGAGATAATGAACTTAAAATTAAAAATATTACATTTCTCAGTGAAACTAAACATAAGACAATATTTTCACTGAATTCTAATTCTCATGTGAAACTAAAACATTTTTTAACAAAAATACTAGTCTTATGAACAAAAGTCTGTTATTGGCTTTACAACATAGTAGTCTCTATTTATTTACAAAATAGGGCTAATAATACACACTCTTTAAAATGTTATATAAGTGTTTGAGAAAATTAATAAGGATATTAGAAATAATCACAAAAAAAGATGATATGCATTTCTATGTTTCTCATTTAAATAGCAGAGGCTTTCTTAACCAAATTCTAAGTATCTGCATAGTTAGGAAAATGTGAGTCCTCCTTCATGAAAAGGAACTGAATGATACTCATAACATACTGCACACTCATGGCAAGTTATATGTGAGCTGCACTTTAGTACTATGATTCTCAAAGTGTGGTTCAGGAAGATTTGGATGTACTTAATACGCTTTCTGATTATCTACACTGTCAAACTATTTTCATAACAATACTAAAATATTAATTGCCTTTTTCCCCCCACTATGTTGACATTGACCATGATGTTTCAAAAGCAAATGTGGTAAAATTGTTGATGTCATAGAAAGAATCATAGCAGAGGAGACTTAGGGTTCCAAAATGGTGGCATAGACACAAGTTGGCTTCATTTTCTCCTCATAGAAAATGAAAAAAATTAACCAATGAATGGTTATAATGAAAATAAATAAAATAAATGAAAATAAATAACCAGCAATATCCCAGAATGCAAATATATTGCTAAATCACTTTACAGGGCCACAGAGAAGTTAAAAATAATCCAAGCATACAGTAAGAGAATCAGATTCTTATATCCATGATGCCCCTTCTGCCCGATCTGCCCTGCACCAAAACATGGGAAATTTTCCCTAACTCATTGTTTCTACACTCAAAAAAGTGAGATCAAAGAGAACAACCAGATTTCCCATATTTTGGGTTCTTTAGCTGGAGACCTGTCCATGCCTCAACCCACAGAAAGCATCATGAGTACCTGAAGACAGACATATCCTTGAGAACAGCCAGAAACAAAGGAGGAAAGTAAGGACTACTACCCCCAGCCCTAGAAACTCAGCTCTGTAGCCAACCTTTCCACATTGCCATGATATTGCCTTTGGCACCTCCCCCATTTGGCTTAATGAGATATCTAGTGTGCAAACGAGGCGATGACCTAGCAGAAAAATATATAAAAAATTCAAAAATTATGAAGAATCTCTAAGTAAATATAACCAACAGAAATGTAAATGAGCCAGACAGATAGAATAAATAACTAATCTTTCAACACAAACATATAGATATGCAAAGATAAACAACAGCAAATTGGGAACCATGACCACACCAAACAAAGAAAGAATGGAGCCAACACTTAACCCTAATGAGATGGTGATACATGAGATATCTGATCAAAAATTCAAAATATTAATAGTAGATTTAAGGAAACTCAGTGATCTCCAAGATAACACAGAAGAGCAATTCAGAAATTTATCAGAGAAATTTAGTAAATACATTGAAAAATAATAATAAAAACCCAGAAATCTTAGAACTGAGAAATGTATTTGCTGAACTGAAAAATTTATTAGAAGCTCTCAACATCAGAATAGACCAAGCAGATAAGAGAATCAGTGAGCTCAAAGACAACCTATTTGAAATGACAGTCAGAGAAGGAAAAAAAAAAAAGAAAAGGAACAAAAATTGCCTATAAAATACAGCATATTACCACAAAAGACCAAATCTAAGAATTATTGGTGTTCAAAAGAAAGTTGAGAAAGATCAATAAGTAGAAATATTATTCAAATAAGTAATAACATAAAACTTTCAAAACTTGAGAAAGACATAAATATCCAGGTAAGTGAATACCAAGCAGATTTGACCCAAATAAAAATACTTTATCCTAAAGAATACAATAATCAAACTCTCAAGATCAAAGACAAAGAGAAGATCCTAAAAGCAGCAAGAGAAAAGAAGCAAATAACATATAACAAAACTCCAATACTCTGGCAACAGACTTCTTAACAGAAACCATATAGATCAGGAAGAAATGGAACAATATTTCCAAAGTGCTACAGAAAAACAAAACAGTCATTCAAGAATGCTTTATCTGTCTAAACTATTCTTCAAATATGAAAGAGCGATAAAGTCTTTCCCAGACAAAGAAAAGCCGAGAACACACCACCATGCGATCTACCTTACAAGATATGCTAAAGGGAGTTCTTCAAACTTAAATAAAAAAGAAAGAAGAACGCTACGTGGAAGAACAAAACATATGAATGTATGAAATCCACTGATAAAACCATGTATAAAGACAACTGAGGAATATTCCAATACTGTAATTATAGTGTGCACAATCTATTTATCACTGTAGCATGAAGCTTAAAAGACAAATCTATTAAAAATAATGCTAGCAACAGCAAACTATTAAGGTATAGGCAATATAAAAATATATAAATTAAAACAACCAAAAGTCAAAATGGGGAGAAGAGTGAAGTTAAAGGATAGAGTTTGGGTATTTTTTGTTGTTTTTTTCTTTGTATTTAAATCCTTTTTTGTGATCTAAGTTGTCAAACGTTGAAAATAAATTGTTATATTTATAATATTTTTGTTGTTTTTTGTAAGCCTGATGGCAACCACATTGCAAAAATCTATAATATATACACTAAAAATAAAAAGCAGCAAATTAAAACATATTCCTAAAGAAAATCACTTAACCACAAAGGATGATGAAAGAAAGAACAGAAGAGAGGAATTATAAAACAACCAGAAAACAAGCAAAATAATGGCAGTAGTAAGTCTTTATTAACCAAGAATAACATTGAATGTAAATGGACTCAATTCTGCAATTAAAAAAATAGAGTGGCTAAATAAAGAAAGAAAAAAGACCTGAGTATATGGTGCCTACAACAAACTCACATACCTATAAAGATACACAGACTGAAAGTGAAGAGTTGGAAAAATATACTCCATGCAAGTAGAAACTAAAAAAAGAACAGAAATAGCTATACCTGTATCAGATTAAATAGACAAGCAAAAGATTTTAAAAAGAAAGAAAGAAGCTCATTATATAATAATAAAGAGGTCAATAGAGCAAGAGACTATAAAATTGTAAATATATATACAGTCAACACTGCAGCACCCAAGTATATAAAGCAAACATTAACAGAACCAAAGGGAGATATATATTACAATAAAATAGCAGGGGACTACAATACCCCATTGTCAGCATTAGACAGATGTCACCTAGACAGAAAATCAATAAAGAAACATTAGATTTAAACTTGATTTTAGGCCGAACAGACCTAACAGACATTTGCAGAACATTCCATCTGACAACTACAAATACATATACTTTTCATCAGCATATGTAACATTTTCCAGAATAGACCATATTTTAGGCCACAATGCAAGTCTCAACAAATTCTAGGTCAGGCATTGTGACTCACACCTGTAATCCTAGCACTCTGGGAGGCCAAGGTGGGAGGACTGCATGAGCTCAGGAGTTTGAGACCAGCCTGAGCAAGAGCAAGACCTAGTCTCTACTAAAAACAGAAAAAATTAGCTGGGGTTGTGGGGGTGCATGCCTGTAGTCCCAGCTACTTTTAATTTCTATTTCTTAATTTCTCTTATTTCTGAATCTCTTGCCTTCAAAATTAAAATGTTGTCATTTCTATATTTTTATTGTTCCATGAGGAAGTACTTATCTGCTAGCTAACCTCTCCTTAACTAAAAGTGGAGTTTGAAAATATTTATTTATTTTAAGTATATACAAAGGGAACTATTCAGTGAATTAAAAATAAATTAGCATAAAAATATGGAAATAATGACTAATCAAACCTTATGCTTCTTTGTGGGGAAAGGGTGAGTGAATCCAAGTAAAAGAGACACATCACATTAGATGAAGGCATGATATTATTCTTGTGTTGTTAAAAAGTTAATTACAACAAGAGGACCACTACCAATGATTATGAGAGGAGACACCTCTGCTTCTTTAGCTCTCCATAATCCCTTTTCTGCACTCATGACTCATAGTCTCTAGAAATTTGGAAACTATATTTCCCACAATCTGCCAACAGCAGATTCAAATTTAGGTTTAATTAAAGAGAAGTACTCATAGAATAAGAGAAAAATGAGAGAGAAGCAAAACTAGTTATTTTTCAGGTTCATGAACTTCATGATATGACACAAATTACATTTTGATAGAGCCCTTGGATATCTTCTTTCTCATGAGTAACCCATGTGCTAACTTTGAATATTGTAAGAAGTTGGTAGTGGCAACTCTTCAACAATTGAAGCATTGGTTGGTAAAGAATGGAAGACCAGAAGCAATTGAGGAATTGCAGAAATAGCTAGTAATTAAACAAGAAATGCATACAGTCTCAAATAAACCAAAAAACAACAACAACAAAAACCCTGTAAAGTGGCTTAGGAGAAACTTGAAGATTGGCATAAAAAAGACAATAAGAAAAGTAACCCAGGCTTTGACAGACATTGGTACACAGATTTCACTGCTGCTGTTTACCTTCTTTAGAGAACAAAGACCACAAGACATTAGAAATATGAGAAGAGGAACTCAACCAAAATAAATTAGATGAAAATAAGGAAGGATTAGAATTCTGGTATATGTCCTCTGAGTTTACTATTGAATCCAGGTTGGAAACTCTTAGACATACGGCACTATGACTGAAAGACGGAGAAAAATTAAGTGATACAAAGAAGTGTTAGAGTTGTTAAAATCAAATAGAATCACATGTTGAAAAAGAAAAAAAGTAGAGCTGTGAAGTGATGGTCCTCATGCACAAGTACCTGATAACAAAAACTATCTCAAAATATTCTGCAAAAACCCACAACCTTGAAGAAAGGGCATCACAACATTACATAAAAAGTACTTCTACAAGGACATCTGGCCAGCAACTGCCTACCAAAACTCAGACTAGCATTACCCTTATTATTAATCCTTATAGCAATAGATAACTATGTCAGAAGAGTCATAATAATCCTCTTCATTTTTCCTTTAAAAAATATTTGTCTTCCTTTACCTCCCTGAATACTCACAGTTTACTAAGGCACATATTTTCACACTATAATGCCTTATTCTGAAATAAGTATTTTTTTTTTTAGAAAATCTCTCTTTGTTTGTTATTTAGATTGACAGAAGAAAGGGAAAACACTCAGAACTTTGATCATTGAAGATAGAAATGCCCTGAAAATAAATGAGCCTCAACTTGACTTTTATGTGCAAAATGATGAAAAGCATAACCAGATTATCCTGGACCTTCCTGTCTATAGGTATATGCATACCTTTTTAATTGATGTCATTGTGCAGCCAACTTATGTTTGAGTAACAATCAAAGGAAAATCATTTCAGTTTGTACTTTCTGCAGAAGTCAAACCTGACAGCATCTCTGATAGACAGTCTCAGACAATGGGGTATTTAGTAATCTGCATGCCCAAGATAGAGGAAGAAATTATAGGTGGAAAAAAAGCATCCAAATCTGTGAAAATTGCCTTGGACATCAACAGAGAGAAAACAAACTAACAAGAAAAAAAAAAACAAAAAAACATGCAACTTGAGATACTAGAAGTAGATTCTAGCAAATGTGCTTTCCCTGGTGTAGCTAACTTAATCCAAGAGGAAAAGTATGTACTCAAAAGATTGGATCTAAACCAAAATTATACCAAGTGACAAAGATACACACTGCAGATAAGCTGAAAGGCTCATTTAATTGATTTGAAATACCCCGCTGCATTATTGTTGACTGTGTCCTGAGAGATTCAGTTTTACTAAATGTAAAGAATGTATGCATAACATTTATGGGATACACACATAGTTATTTATCAATGTTACTACTCTAATGTATTCACTCCTTTACTTTGTATAGTACTAGTTTTAAACCATTTCAAAATTAAAATATGTACCTTAATATTCTAGAACTGATTATGAGTCCATATAAGACACTAGGTAGTGGAAATTTTAAAAAATTTTTACTGATACCTTTCAGAACATTTTGGGATCACCTACCATGTTTAAACATAAGCATAACCTATAATATAGTAATTTTACTCTTTGGTGTGTACCTGAGAGAAAAACATAATACAAAAGAGACTTACAGAAGAATTTCAGAGAAAAACACTATTACTAAAAGACAAATATATAAAAATAAAGTGTTAAAATCCATTTAATAGCAATGAGAATGAATTAACCTTTGTATATGCAAAAACATTGACTTATCTCATATAGTATATTATTGAGCACAGGGAGTCAAGAACAATATATAGTTATGTATATAGCTATGAAATAATAAAAATAAAGCTAGAAAAAATAATATGATAAAACTTTATTTACAAAAACTGAATCCCAAAATACTATCTGAATAAGAGACTAATATTTTTGCTTAAATATGTTCACTATATATTAATAAATATATTTGTAGAGATATATTAGAATAAATGCTTATATGGTTTAAAAAGTGTTTTTTCTTTGTTAAAATATTTTATTGGTACTTTTGAGAATTGCTATAACATTTTTGATTACCTACAGCTGTTTATTATGAAATAGTCTCATTTATTCTTCATTAGCAATAAAACATTTACATTCTCAGTGCTTTTAAAGCTACATGTAATGGTGACATAGACTATTTAAACACTATATCTCCTACCCACCCTCTATTGCAGCCCCTGATCTATCTGATAAAGCAAAATGCTTTTCTTCTCTATGGAAAATTGACCATGAGAGCTTGGGTCAAAAATAGAACAGTGTTACTGTGGCATGAATAGTTCTTTCTTGGGTATCCCTAATACCACTAAAGAATTCCATGAAATTAACAGCTTTTGGTCACTAATAAAATCTAGGCTTAAGTAAAACTGAAAAGATAGCATTAAAGATTTCTGACATTTTTTTGGTGCCATAAATTAGCCAGATTTCCTTCAAAAAAGTTTGAAGATGAATTTTCAATGACTTTGGAAGTAGGATTGTGAGATATTAAGACCCATTTCAGTCCTAAAAAGCATAACAATATTTAAAATGTCTTTCCTTTGGCTAAAGATGAATTAAAGTATCTCAAGAAAAATTTTAGTTTTTCTTGAGAAAATTTTAGTCAAAATTTTAGTCAAATTTTAGACTAAAATTTTAGTCAAAACTACTTTTAGAATGACAATAGAGGAAATTAAAGGTAACATATGGATTAAGGAATTAATGTATTGGCACTTTTTTATTCCTTAGTTAAATTAAATAAAAATTGTGAGTGAAAGCAACCTAAGATTTTTTTGAGTGTCTATTATATGCCAAAATTCTGATTCCATGTACCACAAATGATCTAATGTAATCTTAGGTGATGCTAACATGTATTGAAAACTTACTCTATGGAAAGAACAAACCTAAGTATTTTACACACCTAATGGCATTTAATCCTTACAACAAACAGGATTGTTGTAAGGATTAAATGCCATTATTATTTGTGTAATAGATATTCTATTTCATTCCCAATTTACATATGAATAAACTAAGTGTTATAAATATTAAATAATTTTCTGAAGGTTACACAGTTCCGGACTCTTGTATGTTTCATTATATTGCCCATTTTGGAAGTAGGGATTTGGTGCCTCTTTCTTTTAAAAGTCCAGAAACTGAGTCTCCAGAAAAGGCAAGAGCATAGATCTGAGGTTATATAATCCTCTATAATAGTTCAGGAAAAGAAAAATTTATTTTCTTTTTGGTTCCCAAATCTCTCCATATCACCTTCCTCATCCAACCCACTTCTTTTATCTATCTTAGACCATTAGTGATATATTTGCAAATTTTGTTATAACTGTTAAAAATATAACTCAAATGCATAAAAATACTAACAAACTTGATAACTAAACTTTTCAATTCATAAACATGCTTTATTTTATCAAAAAGAGGACAAATCATGAGAAAACAGTCTCATACATGAGATTTATTCAATAGAGAATATTAAGCGAATAACCTAGATCAGGAGATATTTACCCATTCATTCATAACATCTAATTTCCATAAGAAGCAAGACATGAGGCACATAAAGATAATAAATTCAAGACTCTTTAAAATTTTGCATAAATAAAAAAATTATCAGTTTATCTACTGACTTACCCAAGATAGAAGATGACTCTACATTTGAAAAATTTTTTAGCAAGATTAAAATAAAACACATTTCAGGTAAACTAAGAAGTATATTTAACTAGGTCTACTTTAATCAATTTCTATCTATTCAAGTGATTTACATTCTTTAGCCCCTAATATTCTATGAAATTTTCAATCATATTAATAGATAGATTCTAAGTAGGCCCAAGATTGCAGAGGAAAAAATGGAAGACAAAAGCAACACTGACTTCTAACTCCAACACTGTCTCATTTTCATTATGATTAAATGATGGAGTTTGACTAGATATGCTTAAAATTTGTTTAAGTTCTATCATTTCAGTTCTATCATTTCTGAAGCATTTAATTTCAACAACACAGAAACAGAAAAAAATAAAACAAAACAAAAACAGTGTATTTGAAATGATTTGTGGCTGTGATGGTTAATTTTGTGTGTCAACTTGACTCAGCCACAGGGCTCCTAGACATTTTGTGAAACATTTTTCTGAGTGTGTCTGTGAGGGTGTTTTTGAGTGAAGCTAACATTTGAATCTGTAGGCTGAATAAAGCAGATTACTCTCTATGATATGGTGGGCCTCATCTAACCAATTGAAGGCCTGAATGGAACAGAAAGGATAACCCTTCCTTTCATAAGAGGGAACTCCTTCTGCCTGACTTCTCGAGCTGGGACATTGATGTTTTTCTGCTTTTTGACTCAAACTGAAACATTGGCTATTCTTGGGTCACAAGCCTGCTGACTATTAGATTGAAACAGATCTCCACAGACATATATATCCACATATGTAGATATCAATATAACCACAATTATATATATCCACAAACATATATCCTATTGGTTCTGTTTCTCTTGAGAACCCTGACTAATAATACAGTGGCCATGTCAAAATTTCCTTTTTTTCCCAATTATGTATCAGATCCTTTTATGGTACTTTTAAATATATTCACTCCATACATAGTCTCTCTATTAATGTAAATGTTCTCTAGATAAATTATATAATTATATATGTACACCTATGTATGTATATAAGAGCAGGTGCTAACATAAAGGTATAAAATAGTCTTGCATAAAGTAGTCAATACTTTGTTTTGAATAATCTTAAGTAAATCATGTACATAACTTTTTTCATGAACTAAAACTATCCTTTATTATAAATGTTTTATTTTTTAGGAAAAAGAAAAAAAAGAAGGAAGAGAGGAAGGAAGGAAAGAAAGAAGGAAGGGAGAAAAAAGAAAAGGGAAGAGAAGAGAAGAGAAAAAGAGAAAAGAAAAGAAAGAAAAAGAAAAGAAAGTAAAAGGAAACTTAATTTACTTTGGAAGTGATCTCAGCCAGTTCCCAGAGAATATCTGCTGGAAGGGTCTAACTTCATTTTAGAGATAAAGCAAAAGATGGTGGTAAGTAACTTGCCCAAGGTCACAAACCTATAACAGTGTGGAGCTGAGATCAGTACCCAGATGGTCTAAGGTAGCTCCATATTCCCTTTGATTACACCATGCTGCCTCTCAATTTTACAAGTTCAAGATCTCTGAGGGTTTCTGTTTGCTTGTTTTGTTTCTTTTTTAGTCACTTTCATAGGATTTGGGGCCATGGCAACAGCTGCTCCAGTGATGCTCCTTGCTTGCCAGTTCTCTGGGATGGCTGGCCATGTAAATGATGGTTGATTATCCTGTTGGCACAATTTTGTACTTCTAACATCCCTGCCATATGGTCGTGTTTTCCCATTGGAAATGCTGATGAGTTTCTAAACTTTTTCTTCAAGAGCAGAGACCGTGACTCCTGCTTCTTTGAACATTTATTTTGGGCTGAAGATAGTACACCCAAGAGCAAGAGCTTAATAAACATCATGGGGATTCAGGCCCCTCCTGTTATTCTC
>VSMD01140519.1:0-133989 GCA_008750895.1 Mirza zaza
CCTCGAGCGCCTGGTGAAGGGCCCCGGCTCCCCCTGTGGGTCCTCACACCTGGCCAGGTGTGCCCTCGAGCACCTGGTGAAGGGCCCCAGCTCCCCTGCAGATCCTTACACCCGGCCAGGTGTGTCCTCAAGCGCCTGGTGAAGGGCCCCAGCTCCCCTGTGGGTCCTCACACCTGGCCAGGTGTGCCCTCGAGCGCCTGGTGAAGGGCCCCAGCTCCCCTGCAGATCCTGACACCCGGCCAGGTGTGTCCTCAAGCGCCTGGTGAAGGGCCCCAGCTCCCCTGCGGGTCCTCACACCCGGCCAGGCGTGTCCTCGAGCACCTGGTGAAGGGTCCCAGCTCCCCTGTGGGGCCCCAGCATGGGCGAGGCGGAGGCAGTGAGATGCCCTGCAGGGTACGGTCCCCAAAGTTTCCAGGGCATCCTGCCCCGCACCAGACAGGAGCTCTCGGTCCCCCCACCCCACTGAACCGGCTGCAGCACCGACGCAGACAGGCGCCTCCGCAGACCGCGGTCGCATGAGGGCAAATCCCACCCAAATCCCTCAGGTACATCTCCCGGTGGTTCCGCCTCTCTGATCAAAGCCTAATGCGACCTGATCCCCGCACAGTGAAGCCTGCACCACTGCTCCCGCAGGACGAGAAGGCAGCTCTTCGCGTGTGTGGCAGCTGCTGGGAGAGCAGCCACGACGTCCGAGGCCAGCCAGACCTTCCGGGGAAGGCGTCGCACAGGATGCGTGAAATTCACAGGATTGGCTGCGCCTTCTAGAGCACAGAGACCAAGCCCCTGCCCAGCAGGCTGTGTGCCCTGAGGGCTAGGACCGGTGACCAGAGATACGTGTGTGCACATGGCACGTGCATACACACAGACATCCCCAGACAGACACACTGACACCCCCAGACAGACACACAGACACACATAGACACGTGTGTGAACCTGGCATGTGCATATACACAGACACCCCCAGACAGACACACAGACACACATAGACACATGTGTGCACCTGGCATGTGCATACACACAGACACCCCCAGACAGACACACAGACACACAGAGACATGTGTGTGAACATGGCACGTGCATACACACAGACACACAGAGACACGTGTGTGCACATGGCATATGCATACACACAGACACCCCCAGACAGATACACAGACACTCCCAGACAGACACACAGACACACAGAGAGACATGTGTGTGCACCTGGCATGTGCATACACACAGACATCCCCAGACAGACACATAGACACTCCCAGACACACACATAGACACGTGTGCACATGGCATGTGCGTACATATAGACACCCCTAGACAGACACACAGACACTCCCAGACAGACACGCAGACACACACATAGACACATACACACAGAGACATGTGTGTGCACATGGAGTATGCATACACACAAACACCCCCAGACAGACACCCAGGGACACGGACACACACACAGAGACACGTGGACAGACACACAGATGTGCATATAGGGACACACACCCATAGACACACAGATGTACCCATGCACACAGACGGGAAGGCTCACTGCAGCCTCATGTAAAATTTTAACCCCACGCCGGGAAAAGTGGTCCCTTGAAGGGAGCACTACAGACTCTTGTCTTCCTGGATTCTTTGAAGCTTCAGGGGAGAAAGGGGTCTCAGAACACGTGGTCCCACCTTGCCATGGACAAACGGCGAGGGACTCCTCGCTGTGGATGCAGTTTAAAGGGAGGCTGGCGCCTGAGTGGTGTGAACATGCGGGAACACGTGTCTCCTTCGGCGTGGCTCCCACAGTGTGGACGGCGTCTCCCACGGACGGTCCAGGCTGCCGCCCCAGTGCCTCCCCACCCCACTCCCCCG
Organism: Mirza zaza; assembly: GCA_008750895.1. Taxonomy (NCBI): domain Eukaryota; kingdom Metazoa; phylum Chordata; class Mammalia; order Primates; family Cheirogaleidae; genus Mirza; species Mirza zaza. The sequence goes on from VSMD01140519.1 coordinate 1,855, forward strand.
CGAGACAGCGTGGATGCACCAAGCTGCAATGGCACAGACGCCCCTGGCTTGGGCCGTGACCCCCTCCTGGGAGCTCCTTCGTGGCAAAGGCCAAGTGGGAGCCAAGGACGCTGCCAGTCTGCAACGTGGACCTCACCAGTGGGGAGCACACGGGAGCTTCCGGAACCCCCTGAGCGTGGAGAGGAACCACCCACCCCTGCCTCCCTCGCAGGGCGGGACGTTAGGTGCAGGGAAGGCCGGAGTCTCGCCACGCCCAGAACCAGCCTCACTCATCAGCTGTCAGCTTGTGCACCTCCGTCATCTGGGCTCCGTCCGAAACCCCGCAATGAATGGGGCGGTGGGACTCAAAAGGCTTGTTTGAAGACCAAGATTGCATCGAAAACACATATTTGTGCGTTAACTGTCACCTTCCTCTGACTCCAGGGCACCCTGAGCCGTGGCTGCGTGGCAGAGTCCCCAGTCCCGCAAGTCCTCTGGCTCCGCCCAGTCTGCCAGGCAGACGTCTGCCACGTGTGGCTCGGACACGGGTACAGGCCACACGGCTTCCCCAGACCCAGGTCCCCATGGGGCCATAGGGGGCAGCTCTCTGAACCCAGGAGGCCTGAGCGCCAGGGTGCAGGACGTCTACCTGTGTTTTATCCTTCTCCCCCAGTGCCAGGCGCCTGATAGGAGCTCATTACATATTCACTGAATAAGTGAACCTTGCATGAATTTAATAAAAGCTCTGCAGAGTCGGTGCTCCCAGACTTCATTTCTCCCTCCTGACACTTGATGGCTGTTAAATCAGAAAGCGTGCTCTACCTCCTTCCCTCCATCCGTTCTCCCGACAGTGCACGCCTAAGGACTTGTGACAGCTACGAGAACAAAAGTGGGTGGTGTCTGAATGCATCTGGGGACATTTGCACAGGGCTCCTTCGCCCCGGTAACCAGGTCTCGCCCTGATTGCTGTGTGGGAGGTTATTCTGCCGTGGGACTTGGGCGCAGGCACCCAGGTTTGGCCCTGACACTGCAACTTCAGACAATGAGTTGAGCGTGGGAAGAAGCTGGAGGGTTTGGTTTGACGTCTGGAAGAAGTCAGGACAGCGGGGGTGGCAGGTGAGCATGAAGCGGGCAGAGAAAGCGTGCAGGGCTGTGGGCATTCTTGGTCACTCAAAGGCCTGCTGACAGTGCAGAGGAGGGCTTTGCTTCGGCACCATTTGTTTCGTCAGGAGATAAAACACGGCGTTTCCATACGACCCGGCCATTGCACCCCTACGTACATACACAAGAGAATTGAGAGCATATGCTCACATAAAAACTCATGCATGAATGTTCACGACAGCATTATTTATAATAGCCAAAAAGTAGAAACAGCCCAAATGCCCACTAACTGGCTGATAAATAAACAAAAATGTAGTATATGCATACAGTGGAATATTACTTGGCAACAGGAAAGCACGGAGTACTAGTACTCGCCATAGCACGGATGAACCTTGAAACTGTGCCAGACGGTGAAGCCAGGCACAAAGACCACATAGCGCATGACTCCGTTTGTACAAAATGTCCAGACCGGGCACAGCCATAGGGACAGAAAGTGAGTAGTCGTTGTCTAGGGCTCAGGTAGGACTCAGAGGAGGGATGGGATTGGTGAGGGACTGCTAATAAACACAGGATTGCTTTTGAGGGGATGATGAAAATGCTCTAGAATCAGACTGGGCTGATGGCCACGCAGCTCTGTGGACACACTATACTAAAAACCTCGGAATTGTGCGGCCCAAATGGTAAATTTCATGGTGCATGAATTACATCTCAATAAAGCTGTTGATAAAAACCACAGTGGTCAAGAAAGACTCTACGCCTACCCACGGCGGAAGTCCCACTGTGCGATGGAGCACAGCATGCATGCACCAAGCAGGGCAGGCACTCCATGTGAGCGAGGCCGGGCAGGGGCAGGCGGGAGACCAGCTCCCAGCAGCGGCAGGCCATGTGTGCCACGGACGTGGACGGGAACATGCGCTCTCTTCTCCTTTCATTTTCAGATCTGAGATACAGTTTAATGTCATAAAAGGCATAGGTCTTAATTTAATAAATGGTAAGAGTCATAGGCACCCATGTAACCATCTCCCTAAAACCCCCAATTATGGAAAGTTTCCGTCTCCCCAGAAAGCTCCCTCCAGCCCCTTTCCAGGCAGCCCCCGGCCCCAGCAACCCGCCCACCGCCTGGTCGTCATCACTACGAATTGTCTCACCGACTCGTCTCACCGACTCTAGAAAGCTCACAAATGGGACCACGCAGTGCTTTCGTGCCTGGCTTCCTCCACGGAGTTACACGCTGTTCCCTTCCATCGTTGAGTATGTTCCAGCACAGCCAAATCAGCAGTTATCTGTTCTCCTAGGGACAGACGCTTGGGCTTTTCCAGGTTGGGGTTATCATGGATAAAACTGCTATGAATATTCCTAGACACGCCTTTTTGAGGGTATGGCTTTCATTTGTCTTGGGCACATCCTGAGAGTGGAATCACTGGGTGTCGAGAGCTCCCCCATATGGATGTCTCGACCCCTCCCTGCATTTCCCGTGCCCCGTTCCCCGCCCGGCACAAAGAAGGGCCCTATTCATGCATTCGCGCATTCAGTGAACGTCCCTAGTGCTTGCAAGAACGCACACCTGGATGGACGAGACGAACACTGACCTTGTGCTCACGATGCTCATGTTCTCGTGGGGAAGAAGAGGAGATAAACAAACAAACAGCAAACAGGGAGATAAAGCTCAGACCAGGAAGAAGCACCCAGGCCAACAGGACGGAGGGTGGTGAGGCCAGACCCAGCGATGCGTCTCGCTCGGTGAGGAAAGCACAGACCGGCTTTGCGGGGCCCTCTCTCCAGCACCAGCCCGGGCCCCCAGCTCTGCACAACGTTGTCCCTGCCTGGTGACCTGTTCTCTGCGCTGGTTCAGGTGGAAGTGGGCGTGAGGCTGAGGGAAGTGCCTGCCTCTGCCTGCTGCACCCGCGAGCCCGGCACCCTCCCCTCCCAACCAGAGCGTGGGGTGGCTGTGGCGAAGGAGCCAAAAAAGGCAGGACGGTCTCCAAGCCTCCTGCACTACTGCCCAGTGCACAGGACGATTTTGCAGAGCACGGGACATGGGTCGGTTAGCAGAGGACCTTTGTCCTCCCTGAAAGCCGAAGGAGAGGAAACCCTCTGGCTGGAGGAAACTGCAGCAGAGCCTGCGCCTCCAAAGCCCCTGGCATGACAGTTTCCTGCCACTCCTGTCCTCGTCCTTAAAGAAGTATGTCAGCTCCCACTGCGGCCCCGAGTCCTGCAGGGTGAGGAGGAAGAGGGCAGGGCGCACATCACATCTGGGCACACAGGAAACAGTGTCAGAAAAGGGTCCACCTGCTCACCTGACCGCTGGGCGTATCCTCCACGACCACACTGTAGTGGGGGCCACCCAGACCTTGCTGTGGCCGCAGGCCAGCCACGCCAGCGAGCACTCTGTGGGCCCCGGCCGGCAGCCAGCTGTAGCCCTCTCCAGGGACGGGCACGCCAGCGATGCCCCTTCCAGGGCCATTTGGAGAAACGATTTTCATCGCTGCTGTTGCTGTTCCCTAACACAGGTTGGTCTGGGCCCTCCAACAGGGCAGTTTATAGACGCTGTCAATTGGCGGGTTTCTAGGGAAGCCTGCCGGGACAGAACTTGGGTTTCAGGGATGGATCTGAGTCAGGCGTGGCCTAAAAGTGCCCCGTGCTCTCGTACTATCACTTGCTTCCTGCCATTTACGAGCACAGGGTGCTCTGAATGCGTGGTTCCAAATCCAGGGCAGGGCCAGCGTAGTTCCGTGCCTCAACTGCACGAGAGCCACGTGGGGCTGCCCGGGAGAAACCCCCGGCCCCGGGGAGGGCCCAGCCTCTCCCGCCGGGAGCAGCAGTTCTTGGGCACACCTGACAGGCTCCCTTGTGAGTGTTGCATAAAGATCAGGAAACATTTACCATTCCCCCGTGGCCCCAGGAGGAGAAGGGAGCAGGAGGGCCACAGGGTTAGAGCCCAGCTCTGCAGGCAGGACGTGACCTTGTGTACGGAGCTCGAGGGCAAGCTCAGTTTCTCACCCATATAATGGGCTTAAAGGTTGACCCAAGGTGAGGGACACCTGCATCCGTGCAGGTGGGGGACTTGGCTGTCAGGTGGCCCTGAGCTACGCAGGATGCGGGCAGACTGGCCACTGCGGTCAGGGAAGAGGTGAAGCCGCGGCTGGTGGGAGTGCCCAGCGGGGAAGGGGGGATTAGGTCAGTGCAAAAGTGCCGCGCTCCGGCATGTCCTGGAATCTGAGCCAGAGCACCGTGGCGGAGGCTGAACCGGAACGTGCTCGGTAAAAAGACAGGAAGGAAGGATCGCACATGCTAACAGCAGTTATTCCTAGGTGCTTTTTAATTTTCGCTGTTAATTTTCTACATTTCGCCAAACTTTCTATAATGAGCACGTGTGGCCTTTATAATCAGAAGACTGAGAAAATCACCGTGATCAAAGCCGCACTCATCAGAGCTGCTGTTCCTCGCGGTTTGCGCACACGCCGGGCGGTCCCGGCTGTTAGCGTGTTAGCTCATCCCCGCGCCTGCAGGTGAGGAAGGGCACGGGTGGAGGAAGTTGTGCTGGGCCACGTGGCTGGGGACTGCAGAGATGCATTCCTTGGTCACACACTGACTTTTCAATGTCACCCGGGTTAATGGCACCCAGCGGTACTTACAGAACGCTGTGGTCTGGACCGACTGTGCGTCAGGCCCACTGGGTTCTAGGATGAGCGGGAACCTGGCCCGGCGGTGCCTCCCCAGACAGAGTCCCCAGGGGGTCTGTCCGCCATCAGTGACGGGCCCCCATGTCCCCCAAGCTGGGCTGGACAGCACCCTGTCCACCGGCTCTGCCCCCCAGGGCCAGGGTGGGGGTCCCAGAAGCAGGAGGTGCAGGTGAGGCAGGCCCCAGGTGGGCACCACAGGGTGAGCTGAAGGGCTTCAGCGAGGCACAGATAGGGGCAGCCGGTGGACACACGGCCCACGGCTTGCTGTCTGTGGCCTCCATGGTGCCTTGGCCGCCCTGGGAGGGAGAATGACCAGCTGGCCCCCACAGTGGCCACCACCCCCAGGAGGGATCATGGGGTGGGACCTGCCTGGGGGCCAGGAAGACTCGTTTAAGCCACAGTGACTTGTCCAGCGGCAGGTGACACAGGGCCTGCAGCTGCCTCAGGCAGGGCGGGGCGCTTCTGTCCAGTTGGAGCTGAATCTTCCAGGCCCATGACCCGTGGGACCTGGCGTCAGCGTCCCCACATCCCGCAGGGCCGCTGCGCCATCTGAGAAACAGAGTGGCCCTGAGAAACAGGGGATCGTGCAGGCAGCTCTGGCAGCTGGGGGGCCAAGACGCCCACAGGGGCTGCTCGGGAAGGGAGGGGCCTTCTAGCGCTTTCCCAGGGAGCCGAAGCCCCCCCAACCCCCCGCACCATGCTGCTGTCACTGCACCCAGGGACACCAGGTGGGGGTTCCGGTGGGGCTCGGCATCTGCATATGAGAAACATGTGTGGGGTCCGGCACAGAGCTGGGGAGGCCGTGCACTCTGGGGTGGCCGAGCTCAGGGAGCCTGGTCCCTCCCTCCTTCCTCATCTGTCACATGGGGGCCCAGCCCGCCCTCCCCATGGGGCTCCTGGGGGACACAGAAGCTGCGGTCTGTGGAGCAGACGTGGATGGCTGTCACCACGGAGTCTGTCCGTGCCCAGCATCCTTGGAGACAGATGGCAGGAGCCTCCCTGGCTGGGGATGAGGCTGTGGCCACTCCGGGAGCTCAGGGCTCTGCCGACCGTGCCGTCTCCCCTGGGGTTCTGCACTTGGCGTTGGTGGGTCGCACCCTCTCGTGCGCCCTGATTCACAGGCTAAGACGGAGGTGACTCCGTGGTGACCACGGCTGGGTTCTCTCTGCCTCCCAAAGAGCGTTGCCCTGTAGGAGACAGACCTAGACAGGGACCGTGTGTGTCAGCGAGTGTGCCTCGCCCTGCAGGGATGGTGGCGGCCACACTGGCTCTGCCCAGTCCTCCGGGTGACCCAAGAAGACCTGCCAGTGCCGCAGGACCCAGGAAAGAAAGCGGGCAAAAGGGGTGAGAAGTGTGGGAGTGTGACAGTCCCTCTGTGTGGGGTGTCTTGCACACACATGTGCCGGCACCCGTGGGCTCCCGTGGGGAAGGGTGAAAGGTCCGGGCACAGATGCCTAGGGAAGCCCGAGGGGGAGACCCTGCCCCCCGCTGCCCCATCCTGGGGTCTGAGTGCAGCCTGGTCAAGGCCCCGCCTGGCTGCCTGGGGAGGTCACCTCTCCAGGACAAGCTCTGCAAATCTAGCCCGGTTTCTTCCACCCTGGGTGAGCTGAATTTGAGTCAAGGCCCAGGGAAAAGCCTAAGGCAGAGTTTTGGAACTGTCCTTGCAGTTGATAAGGACATTTTCATGACAAAAAGGAAGTGGGGCATCTTAGAACAGAGGGACATCTTCGGATAGAGTCAGGTTCCTGCTGGGAGAGGCCGAGTGCTGCTGCAGATCTGGAGGGGGTCACTGGGAACCAGCCGACAGGCAAGGCCACCTGGGGCCCCTGGGTGACACCCAGTGTGCCCACCTGTCTGTCCCCAACTGCTGGTCCCAGCTGGATTGGACTCAGATCAAGGCAGGAGTCAGACACCATGAGGCCACCCCTCTGCCCAGCCATAATTCATGTCCTGAGAAGTGTCCCAGCCACCCTTTCAGGGGCCCCAGACTGTGACATTTGGGAAAACCAAGGAGTAGGCTTCCAGAAGTGGCCCCAACCCCATCCCATCTAAACCCCAGCACGTGGCAGCTTCCTCAGGGCCACAGCTGCCTCTCTCAGGACAGCTGTCCCTGCCGGGCATGGCCACCTGCAAATCTCCATCTAGGAGGCTCGGTGGGTCTGAGCCAGAGGAGAGGGGGAGATGAGCCACACGCGGGTGAGCCACTCCCGGCCTTCACGTCTGCAGACACCTGGCTCAGAGCCGAAGCCTGGTTAGAGTGTCTTGTGATAGGGACACTTCCCCACCCTCCACCCTCCACCCTCCAGGTGGTCTTCCCGGGACCACTGCAGCTCTGCCCCAGGGAGGGAACGGAGAGAGGGTCTCCTGGCAGAAATTAGAGACCCAAGACCTTATGCACCTGTGACCAGCCAAGTGTCCTGGATCAATCACTTTCCTCACTCCCTGCCTCAGTTTCCCCATTTGTGCAAAGAGGATCCTTCCATGTTCTTTTAGGTCCAAGATCAGGCCTTACGAGTGTCAAGTCAGGCCAACTGGTGACAAAAAGTGTGCAAGGTTGCACAGTGAGGGTTCATCAGACCTCCTGCCTTTCTGGTTTTCTTCCCTCTTTGAAACCCCTGCTCGCTGTTTCTGTCCCACCACCCACCAGCTGCCCAGAAAGGTCCCCAGCCTGCCAGGTAGGGAGACCTGCGTCGGGGTCACCTGAGCTCAGGTGGGATCTACATCCCTGAAGAGGAACTTTGAGGGAAGGCATTGCTGCCCAGGGCTGGGTTCCTGCAGGTGGCACGAGCAGGGACACCTGTGCTGAGGCCGGGCACAGGGAGGGGAAGGGAGCATCCCTCCGAGGGGCTCTGAGAGGCAGCAGGCAGGTTCAGGACACGCTCAGCCAGGAGTCGGACACACCTGGGCTCAGTTCAGCCTCGACCTCCCCTCACTGAATTTCCCCGACATCTGTGGGCCTCAGTGTCCCCATCTTTAAAAGGGGGCTGCAGCGTGTGGGCGGTGAGGCTGGGTGGGATGCACTGGCCTGGCCCGCTGTCAGGGTCTCTCTCACCCACACCTGAAGCTCCTCAGACACCGGGTCTGGGGGCGGCGGCAGATCTGGCCAGAAAGGTGGGCAGAGGCTGTGGCCAGCCTTCGAGAGCAGGGATTAGTCAGTCCCGGGGCAAGTCAACCGCCCCCCTCCGGCTCACTTAATAAGGCTCTTGGCAAAGGCAGCGCGTGAGCCCCAGGCTGCCCGCCCCTTGCCAAGCTGCCCACGGCTTTTCTCCGAGCTGCCCTGTGCAGTCCCGTTAGCCGTAGGCAGAGAAGCAAAGCACACACTTGAGGCTGGCGAGGCCCCGCCAGGGACGGGGTTGGGGGGGGGGAGTGGGGAGGAGGCAGAGTCCGCAGGCTGAGCCCCTGGGGAGAGCGGCCGGTTGCAAGGGCCGAACTGGCCGAGCAGACTAGATGGGTTCCTTTACCAGGCGGTGTCCTGTCTCCCCACGCCCTACAGGGTCTCCATGGCGGCAAGTGGTGGCATCTCATTCCCAGCTCCACCTGGAGGGGCTGGCGGGCTGGGGGAGGGGAGGGGAGTCCACGCCCCAGGCCCGGCCTGCAAAGCCTCCCTGCTGAGCACCCTGGCTTCTCCTGCCTCCCACAAGGCCTCAGGAAGCCACAACGCCCTCGCCAGCCCTGACTCTCTTTCCCCGTTTGGGAGATCATCTGAGACCCAGGTCTAGTTGGATCCAAGTGAGGCTGTCATTCCCTCCAGGCCACCTAGGAGGTGAGGGCTAAGGTGGGCCCGCCACCCACCTACCTGTCCATCACCCACCTGAGCAGGGCAGGCAGGCAGAGGGTGCCATGGGGACATGTGAGTTGGCCACTAGCCCTGCCCACCGTAAGGCCTCCGCTTCCTGGTGGACCACATGGGCATGCGTCAGGATCCTCAAATGAGCAAATGCACCCACAGGTGTGAGGTGCGGCTGGGTCCCCAGCCCTCAGGTGGGTCTCAGATATGGGTAGACAGCACCAGTCTGGGCAGGTGCCCCAGACCCCCCCCTCCACAGCATCTCCGTGCGGAGTGCCTCCGTGCCTAAGGCCACACACCGAGGACAGGTGTGAGCCAAGCCAGCAGACCTGCCCCGGGAGCCCTCCCTATCCAAGATGCCCTGTGGCCTCCGTTTCCACCAGGAAGGGCCCGGGGACAGCGGCTATCCCGAATCCCGGGGGAGAAACACCACTTCCCAGGGTCTGTGAGGCCTCCTGGCCCAGAGCAGATTGTGCTCAGAGGATAGTGTGGGCGGAGGGTCCCAGCTCGCTCCAGAAATCTCCTCCCGCCCTCAGTTTCCCCCTGTGTCAAATGCCAGGCTCTGAGCTAGACTGCGTGATTGCAGAAAACATCACAGAGAAGCCCTGATTCAGAAAAGCACCCACCCCCCTACACACACACACACTTGGAACTGCCCCCACCACCTGCCCCTCGGCCGGGCACCCCGGCGCTACTCCTCTCCTGGCCCGGCCGGGCACACAGGTCACCTTCGAGCCTCGGCGGCAGGTGCAGGGCAGTCTGCTCCACGGCAACGGCTGCGGCACAGTGGGGCAAAAGAAATGATTTAATTTATTACCGGTCCCAAGAATGGGGGGAAACAATAATAATTCTGTCTTGAGCACCGGGAGCACGTTATTTACAGCCGAGAACTTTTGCAGCAATCTGAATGCAAAACAGGATGTGCCGTATTTATAGCAGTTTGTCCCAGTTGGAAAGGAAGGCGTTTGCGAGCAACACGGCACTTTCCTTTAAACTGCTCGCTGAGAAAATGGCAAGACAGTCAGCGTTCCGGGGCGGCCGGGAAGATGTGCGGGGACCGGAGAAAGCAGAACAGAGCCACCTGTGAGGCGGTCAGAGTCAACGGCAGCCCGCGCCAAGCAGCGCCGGGCGGCTTTCTTGTTATTTAAAATAACATCTCTATTGATGCCTGCATCCTTGCCCTGCGAGCTGAGGACGCAGGGAGAGGCTCCGTGGACGAGCCTCCAGGGGCATGAAGCCTCGTCCCTTCCCGAGCGAGCCCCATGGGAACCCCCCTCCGCTCTGCACCACGGTGGGCGGGCGGCCGACACAGCTGACTCAGTTTCCTTGCTCTTGAGAGGAGAACCAGCGCTCCTCTCCCCCGGGGGCTGAGATGATTAATGAACAGCGGAGGAGAGCTCTGCAGATGAAAAATGTCCCCGCCGTCCCGGGGATTAATCATATAATGCGTGTTCCATAACTGCGTGGCGGCTTAATTACCTGGAGTCGACAAAATTATTTTCCTCTGGCTCCTCTCGGGAGAAGCGGTCCCATTCTGGAGCCCGCGCGGTACAGATTCTCAGCAGAGAATCAAAGCCCTCTTTGCGGCAACAGAAAGGCTCGGGAGTGTTTTTATAGAACGAGAGAGGACAAAAGCAGCCCCCGCGGGCAGCGGTGCTCAGAATCTGGGGGGGGGAGAGCAGGGAGGGACAGAACTGGCTCCTGTTTTGTGATTTAGAAAAATAGGCCTTGGTCCAGTTTCCTCGCCAGCCCACCGAGAAGAGTCCCTGGCCCTTAGACAGCCTGCCCCAAGGCACGGGGGCGAGGGGGTGTGAGGGTGGCCCCGCCTAGGTGTGGCCACTGTGCTGGTCCCGGCTGGAGCCCTCCAGCTAGTTTTCGGGGCATGATCCCAAGGCCCTTCATCAGAGAGTCTTGGGGGCGGGGGACTTGCCCTGTTGGCCCGCCCTCAGGCGGTAACCACTGGGCTCCCCTCCCTGCTTATCTGAAGGTCTGCCCTAGGTACACACAAGTCAGACTCCCTGTAGATTGCCGAATGTGCCACTCACACGTGAGCTGGTGGCCCTGTGCTCTGTCACTAGGAGGGTTCATGTGGCTCGGTCTGGTCATTCTTTAGTGACTGTGAAGCTTATGGGGGCCCCTTCACTGCAGAGTGTCCCCCGGTCTCCCCGACTCTGGAAAGGGGACAGTTGAGCTAGTCTGACAGACCAGATGCAGGTTTTGTTCCTATTTTTTTGCTCCTGGTAATTAAAGTAATAAATTCCCCCTGCATAAGCTCTGAAAAGCAAGGAGAAATAACCTAAGAAGCAGGGAAGCCGCGCCGGCGTGCTGATGTCTACAGCGTCTGTCTCCCATCTTCCTCCTCCAGGCGGCCGGGGTCGTCCTGAACAGGCATCCGGCCGGCTTCTCTCGGTGTGGGGCGGGAAGGGCGCTGATGCAGGGCGGAACTCCCAGGAGGAGCGGGCGACCGGGTGGGATTTCTGGAGGATGCGTGGGCCTCGGCTCGGATGGCACCTTGGCGGAGGCCTCTGGGCCACCCGGGGCGTGGGCTCCCCGACACGGGGCTCCCCAGTGCTGGCCGCCTCTCCCACCACCCAGGGGAAGGCTGGGACGCTCCTGAGAGGAGACCCGCCCTTGTGTTCAGGGCTCTATTTCGAGAACAGGACCGGGCCCCGGACCGGAGCTCAGCACAGGTGCCGAAGGGTGCTGGGCTCTCCAGGAGGGGGGAGGGCGGGAGGAGCAGGGGTTGCCGGCTGCCCAGTGTCCTCGTCCCCCTGGACACATGCATGGCAGGTGCCAGCGAGAGTCCTTCCTGCTGCCTCTGCCCCTGAGATTAGAGAATCATACCCCACCCTGATGCCCTCGGGCCAGGTGTGGGGAGGCCTCTCTCCCGAGTGGGGTGTTGCCCAACGCTGGCCCGTCTTGGGGTCCTCTTAAAGGGTGCTGCCGTTAGCCATGGAGCATGGGTGCTGCACAAATGGCAAGGACAGGGACAGGGAGCCCGGACCAGCTGAGCTGCAGCCCATCGACATCAACGCGGAACAGAGGATGCTCCAGGTCTGTCCAGGATGGCCGGCCCGGCCCTTAGTGGGGTGCTGGGAGCGCCCCATCAGCAGAGTCAGAGGCTCTGGGGCCCCCCAGCCGTGGCCGTGCCTGGATGTCAAGGCCCCCGCCCGCCCGCCGAGTGCACCGCGTCCTCCTGGTGGGTGACCCTGTCCTCTCTCCACGTACCACGGGCTTGCTCCAGCAGAGCCCTCGCTGCACGGGCTCTCCCCGCCATTTACTCGCTGTCTCCAGCAGCCCGGGGCCAGCGGCGTGGGCAGGTCAGCCTGTGCCTCTGTCCTCTCCCGCTGGAGGCACACGGGGCAGGGTCGCCACGCCTCCTGCCTGCCTTCAGAGCAGGAACGCCTCCCCCTGGCTTCGATCAAGGCCCCACGTCACTGTCAGCCCTGCAGGGAGCCCTCGAGACCAGCCTTCCCATATTCACTCATCGCTCGTCCACTAGTGGCTGCCAGTCAGCGACAAACCCAGCCTGCGCCAAGTGCTGGGGCACAACGCTCGGGAAAGGGACACAGGCCGGGCGGGGGACAAAGGCATCCTCCAGGGACACGGTGGGATTTGGGGGCCGGGGGAAGAAGGCATCGTCCAGGGACACGGTGGGATTTGGGGACTGGGGGACGAAGGCATCGTCCAGGGACACGGTAGGATTTGGGGGTGGGGGTGATGTGCCTTCCCTGGTGATGGGAGGACAGGGCTAAATTCAGCACAGCGGCGGTTAACAGGCGAAAACAAGTATCCGGGGCAGGCGCACTGGCCGGACAAGGCCTGGGGGCAGCCGAGTGGGTGTCCAGGAGAGGCCCCATGGCGGTGCCCACACACCAGGCGGACGGCAGTCAGGGCCAGGCCCAGGAGGAGCTGGGCACACAGGGCCTAGAGGCTGCCAGGGCGACCTGACCTCCAGCGTGGCGGGTCTGAGCACGGGGTGCCACAACCCCCCACCCCAAGGAGTGGAGGAGGCTCGCAGGGGCCGCAGATGGTGGGGCGGCTGTCCCGGAGGGGAGGGACGTGGTGGGTTCCCGGGCACGGAGGAGGTAAAGCCGATGGAACGTGGGGCAGACTGGACGAGGGCGTGAGGGGGGGTCTGGTGGTCTTCCCTCCTCCCCCTTGCAGCCGCGGCAGCCGGAGCTGGGGGCGGCCAGCGAGAGGCGGAGCCGTCCGGCTCTCGGTGGGGCTTCCCCAGAAGACTCTGGTGCCATAGCTTCTAGGGGCTCCCTCATGCCGGCGGAGGCTGTCAGAGCAGTGTGCACCCCGCTCCGGGCATGCTCTCCGCTGGGGACTTCGCCATCAGAGTGGGGCTGGCGTGGTCCCCACCCTACAGATGCAGAGACCAGCCCGGGGAGCAGGGCCCTCACGGCCAGCCGCCAATGGGCTCCAGCTCCAGTCTCTGGGCCCAGCTCCGCGGGACCCCATTTCCAGAGGTGATGGACAAACTGCCTCCCCCGACAGGGCCTCTGCTCTGTCACCTGCAGAGTGGGAATGATGGCAGGACCTTCCGGAACGCCGGCAGGGCCTCCATAGCAGAGTTTCTCGCTCCTCCTCGTCTGCCCTTGGCAGAGCTGACCAGGCAACCCGGCCCTTCCACCAGCAAGACCGTGGCCTTGGACTCCCCGCCGCCAGGGCAGTGAGGGGCCACACCCACCTCTCTGGGCCCTTGCAGGGCTCTGGCGGGCAGGGAAGCCAGTCCTAGTCTGGCCCACGGTTTGGGTTTGCAGCCACTGGGCCGAGCAGGGAAGAGCCTCACTGACTGCGTAGGAGTCTCTGCTCTCCCCTGTGTGATCCTGCACCGGCCAACCCATCACTGGCAGCTTTAGTGCAGAAAGGACCGCGCGGCCATGCCCTGACAGCACTATCCTCCCGCCTCGGGTCCCAGCGCGTCAGCCAGGGGCCGAGGATCCCTGGATTGAGTCAGCCAGCTCCCCGGTTTACTCATCTCTTTGGTAGTGGAAGCTTGTTCGAAAGGAAGGGGAAAAAACAAACAAAAGCCTTCCTTAAAGGTTAAGCTTGCTGCTCTTTAGAGAGAGTAAATTATCTCAATTAGGGCATCTTTGTCACCCTCCCAGCTGAGCTAAACCGGAGAGATGCGATTGGAGGAAACAGGGCTCCTTCGGAAGGTGAGCCGGGGTCGCGGGGTTCCCAGGAGGGTTCTGGGGTCAGGACCCTCCTCTTGCAGAGCAGAGGGTGTGAGGACGAGGAAAGGCGACTCGGCTGTCAGCACCGTGCCAGGGAGCGTCAATGCACGTCACCTTCTATTGTTAGGTCACCGTGACTACTATCGATGTCAATGGTGGCTGCAGCCTGTGTCTAAACAGCCACCTGCTCTGCAGTGACCCGAGGCCCCAACACAGGCTCAGGACTAAGTAAAGACAACCCCTGGGGCCGCTCCTGGCATCCGCACCCTCCGGGACCGAACGCCCTCCTCCGTACCTGTCCCTGCAGGTTGGCTGCCCAGGCCTCGGTCCCCTTGCTCACAGGTAGGGGGCTGAAGAGGTCTAGATGTCTAGACCACCCTGGGATCCGAGACAGTCTCTGTCGGGAGCGCGGGAGCTGTGCGTGGCTGCACCCCGACTTTCCCTGGGGAGGACTTGCAGGTGGAGAGACCGTCGCAGTTGCCACCACAGTGTGTGTCATCCCAGACGGTGACCGGGGCACCTTCTGGTTCTCAAGGCTCAAAAGAGGAACCTTTCACCTTCCGCAAGGCCGGGCAGTCAGCCAGTTCCCAATGGCGGTTCTGGTCTAAACGACAAGATGACTCGGGAGTCCACGCTGAGCCGGGGACAGCCAGGAGTCACACGCCGACCTCGTCTCACTTCTTATTTGTTGCTCCTTTTGAAACGTCTCTTCCCGAAGCACTCTGTGGGGAAATCACTCAAGCAAAGTGCTTGAGAAACAGGTTGACAAGGTTGTAACCTGCTTCTCCAACTTGCTGATCAGATTCAGAAATTTCTAGAAGGATTCTTACACTTAGAGTGACCTGGCCAGGGCTGAAGGGTTTCCCGGACATGGGACATTCACTGCTGGGACGGTGACAGTCCCTGAGCCCTGGTCATGCCCCTGGCCAGGATGACTGACAGGTGGCCAGCCAATCAGTCTTCCCTGAGATTCCTCACGCGGGGTGGGCGGGCACACCCTCTCTTGCCCCCCAGTTCACAGAACAGAATGGAGGTGACTCAGTGGTGACTGCAGCTGGGCTCTCTCTACCTCCCAGAGAGCGCCTTTCTGTAGCAGGAGAGCAAGCCCCAGACAGGGACCGTGGATGTGCACACGCGTGTGCCCATGTGAGCCTACAAACCCGCCCGCCCACCCACAGCCGCCTCTTGTGACCAGGACCAGGGATGCTGGAAGGATGGAAGGAGCCTCGGGGCTGGTGTCCCACCCGCTGCCGCAGTGGAGAACCTGCTGCACAGAGGGGCTGTTCGGGGACGAGGGAGGCAGAGGAGCAGGTATTCACGTGCAATAAATATTTAATTCCACCCAGGGCCTCTCCTGCAGCGTCGCGTATCCGGGATTAGTTTTATACATTCCACCCACATCACAATACCCTTCAGCAAGGTTAATCCTGTCCTAATGCGAGTTTAAAAATTAAATCCACTTCGATGAACAAATGTCCTGGGCAGCCTCATCCCATCCTTTTACGCAGAGTAAATATGTTTGCGCGGCTGCTCGGGGAGCAGGCTCGGATCGGGTAACACACGCGTCCAACACGGCTGCCCGCCCCCGGCCCATGCATTATATATGACAGGTCCCGTCCAGCCCCGCCACCGCGCTGGCGAGCGGGCAGCGGCCTGTCAGCGCGTTTAAATCGAGAGCAAAACAGATTGCGTGCCGGCTCCTGAGGACAGAAAGTGGTAGAATAATTTTCATTTTAAGGACGGCTAGTTTAGCTTAGGCGAGAACATGCTCCTGGATCATTTTTGTCTACCCAAAAGCTTTAAATATATATATATATATATATAAATATATATATGTAAACAAGAACCACAAAAAAAAACCCCACCCTGCACACCCCACTCTACCTACTTACTTCCCCGGTTTGTTCCCCTGAGTTTCCTGGGGTGAGAAGCACCCCTCCCCTACGCAGAGCTGAAGGGGGGCACCGTGGGGTTTGTTTTCGCGTTCTAGGGTTTGTTGGCTCAATTAAGATATTAAACATAGGACTCGGGGAGCAGGGCTCCCGCGCCGAGAGCCGGCCTTGCTTATGTCCTCAGCAAGCGCTTCCAGTCCGGGGGACACTGGAGCGTTCTAACGGGGATTATCTGCCTCCCGAGATATAAATTCCAGTTTACTCTGACACTAACTATTACCCTGCAAACACTGGTCATCTGTCTTCAGGTGCCCGGCGGACACCCGGCGCCGGCGTCATCGTCTCTGGGAAATTAAAACGGGCCTGGGGGTGAGGGGCGCTTCCTGCCCAAGCCCCAGCAACCTCCGCCCGGAGGCCGGCTGACCTCGGCTGTTCCAGGTCTGAGTTCCCTCCTCGGGCGGCGCTGCCCGGTGGCCTCGCGGTCAACCCTTGCCGCTCACTGAGCGGCCCAGCGCCCCTCATTCCGTGACTGCAAGGGGCTCCCCAGAGGCCGGTGCTCTGCCAGCCAGGGGTCCGGCAGGGAGGAGGGGCGAGCCGGGAGCGGGGAAGAGAGAAGACGAGGAGCCCATCCTACTAAGTGAAGTGTCCTAAGAATGGAAAAACCAGCACCACATGTACTCACCAACCAGGAAATCGGTATTAACGGATCAACACCTAAGTGGACATATAGGAATGACATCTATTGGGTGTCGGGCGGGTGGAACAGGGGTGAAGAGGGGATGGGTATATACATACATGATGAGTGAGATGTGCACCGTCTGGGGGATGGACACGCTTGAAGCGCTGACTCGAGGGGGGAGGAGGGGCATGGGCGATATATGTAACCGTAACATCTGTACCCCCATAATATGCTGAAATTTAAAAAAAAAAAACTTCTCATTGGGAAAAAAATGTGTTGATTATAATGGCTTCTATTTTGATTAATAAAGTTGTATTTGAACCTTAAAAAAAAAAGAAAAAAAAAGGAAGGGGGAGGCAGCGGGCAGGCCCCGACCCACCCTGAAATACCAGGAAGAGAAGTCGCCCTGTCAAGGTCTTCAGCGTCAGCCCTCCCCAGGTGTCTAAGGACCCCGGGCCGGGTCCCCTGGTGTTGGGGACGCCCAGCGGCAGCACCGTCTTCCCAGAACAGTGTTCTCGAGACGTAACTCGCATCCCATACCATTCCCTGTTCAAAGGGCACAATTCCATGGTCTATAGCACATTCGCAGAACCGCATGGCCATCACCATGTTCCAGTTTTAGGACATGGTCGTCACCTAGAGAAAGCCCATCGCTTTGGCTGTCACCGCTCCGGCCCCCTCTCCCCTAGGCCGCTGGCAGGGGCGAATCCACTTTCTGCCTCTATGGATTCGCCCCTCTCTGGGCGCATCCTGTAAACAAAGTCACGACCGTGGGGTCTGGCCTCTCTGGCTCTGCCCGCTTTGAAGGGCCCTCCGCATGGCGGCGTGAGTCGTTGGACTCCGCCCCTCCTACGGCCCACGGGACTCCGAGGACAGGCGGGGGGCGGGCCACATCTCGTTCAGCCCTTCTTCACTGGGGGTGGGGATCTCGTGGCGTCCACCGTTTGGTTGTTATGACTAATGCAGAGATGAGCACCGTGTACAGGGGTTTGTGTGGATGTGTGTGCTTTCGTCTCTCCCGGGAACACACCTGGGAGGGGCGTTGCTGGCCTGCGGCGACCCACGTACAAGAAGCTGCCAGCCTGGGTCCCGTCTCACGCTCCCGCCTACTGAGCACGCTTCTCCCTCTGCTGGGCCGTAAGCACTGGGACAGACCACCACCCCCAGCCCGGGCCAGTGTGGCTGTCCCCGGACCCAATTCCTATGCAGGAGCTGGGTGCCTGTTCCGAGAGACCTGAGTAACAACACTCTCACCAGAAGGCTCCACAGACTCCACACCCTCGGATGGGAAGGCCTCGTGCCCCAAAGGTGTCAAGCGTCTGCAAATGAACCCGCAGACTCAGTGCGATCCCAATCAAAAGCGGGGAATTCAAAAGTGAGCTAAGATTTAAGGTCCACGAATAGATAGCTATATCGACTTACGTAAGAAGAGTTAAGACGCTGGGCTTGTCCTGTGAGACAGTGAGACGTCCTGCAAAAATGCGGAAAGAAACACCAGGCAGTGTGGTCACGGAGAGCATGGGCCAGGGCCAGGAGCTCAGGCACACGGCCGGCATTGACCTCCCGTGGGAAGTTCAGGCCCCACGAAGGCGGCCCCACAGAACACGCGTTTTGGGAGACGGTTGCTCGCTGCACCAACGGCATTAATGATCCCCCAAAACCATACGGGCTAAGTCAGTGGAGAGAGAGCCGGTCAAATGGAAGAAGACATTTGCAGTGTCTTAAGCCAACAGATGATCCGTTTCCAGAGTTCCAGGCGTACGCCGTGAGAGGCAGCAGCCCCAGTAGGAAAAAAAGATGGGGAAAAGCTAGGGACGGACAGTTTATACGAGTTAGTTACACTGGTAGCCGTGAAGCTAACGAGTCTGGGCAAGAGCTTTGAAGTCGCCAGCAACGTTTGGAAAGCTGGGCGCTCAGAGTCAGTGGGGAGGCGTGGGATCCCGCACAGCCCCCCACTGGGGGCAAAGCCGTTCTGAACAGTCCAGCCTCACTTGGCCAAATCAAGATGAATTTGACCTAGAAATCCCAGCCTCGGCATGAGCCAGGGGACTCTGGCGCAGGTCCCTGGGGGGCTTCACAGCAGCGCAGGCGGTGGAGGGGGAGGTGGCTGGAGCCCCCCGACCGCCAGGCCGGGCAGGCGGACAGGGAAAGGCCACAGGCGCTCCAGGGGTGGACTTGCCTGCGGAAAGAACGCAAGGACCAAATTAGACACGCCTCGGCGGGGCTGACAAAAGCTGCACGCGCACACTGCCCGCGCGAGGGAAGTGGAATCGGGAGGAGGTGCGACAAATGCCCCATTTACCTAAGTTAAAATATACGGATTCGTTTTGGGAGAACATGGCTAAAATATAAAGATGCCCACTGAGCAGACGAAAATGTGTGCTCAGGCGTGGAGAGGCGTGGGGAGGGAGCATGGGGGCGGGAGGGAGAGAGGAAGGAGCCGGCGAGGACAGGATGGCTGGTGACGCGCCCACCCCAGCCCCGGGCCTTCCAGGTGGGTTTTCCACCTCCGGGTGTTTGCGGAGCCCCTGGCATCCGCCCACCCTGCACCCCACTCTCTGCAGCAGTGGCCCCCACCACGCCTCCCGGGAGGCTCCCAGGGTACCCAGTCTACCACTGTGACTTGGAGGCCCCAAAAGAGGACTGCGCCCCATCTGGGCGCTCCCTTGCTGGGGGGCTGTGATGCATTTTCATTTCATTGCAACAGCTCTTCTTCCTCTAATAATAGACCTGCCCATGTCACGGTGTGAGGCCCACTGCCCTGCCGGCCGATGGGCTTGGTGTCCCTGGCGGGTGGGCAGGGTCCAGGGGAAGGACCCCACCCCCACCCTGCTGGCCAGCCTTACTGGCTGGTCTCCAACTCGATCCTTTCTCCGGCCGCAGACCCAGCAGGTGTGTGCGGCAAGAGCCAGTGATGCTTGGCGTCCCCAGAGTGGAGGCAGGGACAGGCAGGGAGCCCGAGGCCCTGATGCAGCCTCCCTGCCCCCTGCCTGCTGAGGGAACAGCGGGTGGCACCTACGTGTCCTATCCACTTTGCAAAACATTTTATTTAAACTTCCTTTTTACAGTGAACTATAACACCCGTCACCAAAGTGCATAAACCAAATGTGCGCCACCCACACGAAGCCCTGGCCAGCCCCCACGTCCCTTCCCGATCCGGAGGAGGCCTCTTTGGGGGGGGGGGGAGCAGCCATCTGGACGGCGCGACGTCTGCCTTTCTCTCCGCTGCCCCAGTGCACAGTGCCGTCCTCACGCTGCCGCTGGGTCCTCCCGGCTTTAGCACTCAGCCCAGACTCGGGCGACACGCTCCCTCCGTACGGCCGGCCTTCCTTCTCCCTCCACTCGTGCGTGAATTTAAACAAGGCTCTTGCACGACGCTACAATTTGTTCACTTTAGCTGCTGAAAAGGAGTCCCCGGTATGAGCACACCTCAGCCGATGGGCCCCTCCGCTGCGGATGACACTTCGGTCCCAGTTCCTAGCGGGGACGGGAAATGCCTGCAACTGTCTCCTCCACGCCTGCACACGCCTTTCTGCTGGGTAGCACCAGCGTGAAGACCGCAGTGACAGAGCACGCCGGTCATGCAGAACTGTTGAAGATACGGCAGTGCTACACGACAGTCCCCCTTTCCTATACATTCTCACCAAAACCTTGCCTAGCTTGCCCTTTGAAAATGTTTAGCCTATGGTGGTATCTCGTGTGGTTTTCGTTTCTGTGATCACTAACGAAGTCGAGCATGTTTTCATGTTTCTATTATCTATTAAATATTCTCTTTTTTAAGCGTCTGTTAGAGTCACTTTCCCACTCTCCAGGGGGTGGTCGATTTGTAGAAACTCTTCATTCTGGATAAAAGGCCACATGGTCACTTCCGTGTGAGATATCACCCCACCACACACCCTGTGGCTTCTCTTTCCAATCTCTCGGTGGTGTAGTTCGAAAAACAAATGGTCTTAATACCAATATCAATTTTGTCATTAACAAATGATCTTTATACCGATATCAATTTGGTATTAACAAATGATCTTAATACCAACATTAATTATTGGTATCTTGAAACAATATCAATTTTGGTCAGCCTGCGGTGACTCATGTGGGAGGAGTGGCCAGCCTGTGTCCCATCTCACACTCCCGCCTGCTGAGCACGCTTCTCCTGCTGTGCCGTAAGCATGGGGACAGACCCCCCATGGGCAAGTGTGGCTGTCCCTGGACCCGAGGGATGGCCACACTTTTCCCTTTACAGTTAGTGACTTTTCTGTTCTGTTTAAAATACCTCCAGGGTTACTCGATAGCTTATGATATGATCTGCGACTGCCTCACCTTTCACAGTTGGATCCACAAGTCTGCGAGCATCAATGTTTTTGGCATGATGAAAGTCAAGTTTCATTTCCTGATTTTCCATCTGGATATTCGGTCATCCGTGCCCTTTACTGAAGGTGCCTGCTTTCCTCTTTCTCTGCAGAGTGACTGTGGCCACCAAAGGTCAGTCTCTGCCTGGGCTCCTGTCTGGACACTCCAGCCAGTTCTGTCGGTTTATTATGTCCCCGAGTCAGTGCCACCCTGTCTCCACTGCTGTGGCTCCATAGCCGTCACTAGCACCATGTGGGCAAATCGGCCTCTTGTTCTTGCTCGACAGTCTCTTGGCTGTCAGCCCTTTGCCTTTTATATACATTTTAAATTTTCACCTTGCCAATTAGCACAAAGAAATCGGAATTTAACTGATAATGTAGCGAATCTCTAGATCAATTAGGGAGAAATGACTGTCTCTATGATATTGTGTTTTCTGATCCATGAACATAGACTATTCTTCCAATTAAATTTTCATCTTCCGGTCTCTCAGTCCCTACTGGTTAGTTTTCTATCCAGAAGACTAGCATATATTTTGTTATATTTACTCACCATTGTTTGACGTTGGTATTGCCGCTGCAGACGTCTTAAATTTGATTTTTTTAATTCTTTATGGCTAGTTTTTAGAAGCACAATTTGTGTTTTGCTAAACTTATTTGTTCTGCTAGTTTATCTTTAGAATCTCTTGATTTTCTACTTACTGAATCATGTCTTCTGAAAATAACAACTTCATATCTGCCTTTCTAATCTTCCTACATTTTCGTTTTCCTGCCTGCTGTACTGGGCGGCAGCGTGATATCCAATACAACCTTGACCAGAGTGGTGACAACAGCATTCTCATTTGTTCTCATTTATCTCTGGGGATGTTTTCCAATTTTTACCATTAATTATGCTGTGACTTCAGTATCTGCAGCTTCTGCAGATCTGGGCCTACACTCTATTATTTCTGTTGATTCTTATGAGTGTTATCTTTTATTCTCATGAATCTGGTTATCTTCGATTGTCTTCTGGCATTTAATTTGAAAAAATAATGACCTAGAACAATGCCACTCTTTTTCAGAGAAGATTTTTATTGGGTTCGGCTTGGAGCCTGAGGGCATTGCAAATATAATTTCAGGAGATGAGATTTTTTTTTTCCTGGGACACTTAGATGTCTCCAACCCAGTTTGCAGCCCACAATAAGCCTGGACATTGCTCATCCAGCCTAACCCCAGGGGGCAGCCCCCATGGATCCCAACCCCACATCCATGCCCTCGGCAAGCTCTGCATCCCAACCTTTGACCTTTACCGCTGCAAGATTGTGAAAATAACTGCCCAACTTTTCAGCTGTCATAGGGAATTACCAAATCCCCGTGGCAAAGGAGGCCCCAAATACTGATTTCACTTCTCTAAGGTCTCTGTCCTTCCTTTGCTGCCGGGCGATCCCGTCCTGCACGGTTGGCTTGACTAAGCCTTCAAGCAAATCCCTCTTTTAATGTTTTGTCTGCTTGTCCTCAGTAGGACGGATGGCCCCACATGCCTAAACTACCATTGTCAGGAGTCAAATGACTCTCATTGATCCAACTTTAAGATACTTTAACATGTCAGAATCTTGCATGCTTTTATATTCTTAGGCCCACATACTGTTAGGAACATTGACTTGATGCCTGGCTGCATTGTTGGCATTGAACCTGAAATAATCCCACTGACAATGCAAAGGAAAGAAAGTCCCCTCGCACCTAGAGGGCTGCTGGCAGGTGCAGTTGAGGGACATAGACCTGCTGGCTCTCTCCCTGTCCTGACTCAACCCTGGGTGACTCTCGCTCCTGAACTGGCTCTCCTCTGAGACAGGAGGCTGCACCACCGATGTCCAGACCTGTCCCACCTAGGGCAGTAGCTCAGGGAGACTAAATGGCGTCTGAGTCAATGAAACCTATCCCCCTGCCCCCACCAAGAGGCCGAAGCCACCCATAGAAGTATGCAAAGTCTAGCACTGCAGTCTACAGAGGCTGGACAAAAAGTCCTATGTCCTCCTGAGCCACCCACTACTTTGCTAACCCCCTTGTCAGGCCACCAATCCACTTCTCTCCTACTTGGGTTGCAAACCTCAGCTACACGCACTGGGCTAGAGAAACAACAAACCAAAAACAGCTCCTCTCTCTGTTCCTCCCCTCCTATGACCACTCAGCTCTTCTTAGTGCCTGCACTAAGATGCACAAGATGCATACAGCCCCAAAGATTTGGGGGGACATGAAGTATCTTCACCTTCAGGTGTAAGGAGCAGGAGTGACCCCAGTGATCCACAGGGCACCAGACACTGGGTTCCAACGTCTGGCTCTTACTAGCTATCTGACTTCAATTTCTCCACCTGCAGTTGTCAGATAATTTGCTCTGCTCACTGGGGCCGGTGTGAGGATCGTGAGATGTCAGTGGCACTCGGGACGCAAGAGGTGCCCTGCACGTTTTTCTCTCCCTTCCTGTTGACTGTCCAAGGACTGGCTCAAACCCTGAATTTTCTGGAAATCAGATAAGGTGGGAAACCTCCTTCCACAAAACCTTCCTTACCTCAGGGCATTGCTTGAGTATAGCTGGGAATGAGGAGGGGGCTTGGGGGATGGGCTTTAATTAAGCTACAAACCAGGCAGACTCTTTCTGGAGGGCTGGGGAGCTCTCTGGACTAGGAACAGGGTGTCTTCGTAGGGACGTGAGCCCAGCTAAGCATCATGGCTCGCGGGGGCCTTGCTGGAAGGAAACCACCTGCCTGTTGGTGCAACTAAGCAACCTGTAGGAAGCGGGTGTCCCCAGGGGAACTGAGAAGCCACAGTTCCCCATCACTAGGGCTGCTTTCCCTGCCCTATAAGAGCTGGAGCCTCCTTGGAGTCAGGAGGGCAGGGCAGAGTTGCCACGGCCCCAGGGGTCATGGTCCTGGTTGTCCTGTTCCTGCACCTCAAGGACCTGCGTGCCTGGGCTGCCAACACCTGTCCAGGTGAGATGAACACGGGTTTCCCGCTCTGTGAAAGCTGCCAACAACCCGCCTATGAGCCACCTCGGGTGTCCCAGGCCAAGCCCTTGCCTGGGCCGGCTTGGGAGCACGCCCAGCCGCTCGGCTCCCTGCGCAGGTGAGGATGGGGGGCTCAGAGAAGTCTCTGAGGGCGAGGAGACGGGTGGCACTCTGAGTCTGTCGGCCCCGAAAGCCTGGGATTTGCCCCGTGGAGACCCGCAGAGAGCTCCAGACTCCGTCACTGAGAAGGAAGAAAACATTGTCAACTTCTTCTGTCTTCTTAAGGGCCCATGCGAGAGGCACTCTGGGATTTTCTAATCCAGGGTCCTCACGGGCAGGCGGGCGGGGTTTGTTGGAAACTTGGATCTCCGGCCCTTCCCCAGAGAGTCTGGCCCAGGGGACACGGGCTGGGTCCGGAAGGCAGCGACCGCTCCTTGCCCCTGCAGGAGCGGCTGGCTCTGTGACCACGCGACAGTGACGACAGTGCTCCTGAGGACAGCCGGCCGCCCCAGCGCGGGACTTATTTATGGGGAAAACATAAATAGTAAATTGCAGCCTGCTCTGGGGGAGCCAGGGCGGGAGCACAGGAGGGAAACGTACGCCCAGTGGCAGCTGCCGGGTCTCCCCGGGAGAGCACGGCCTGATTCCGTGTTTGCCGAGTTCTCCCTCAGGAGCGCACGTGCTCATCTTGTCATCCACAAAGTTTAAAATGTGTTTTTCAAACACAGAGACAATCTCTGTCCAGTCCCAGCAGTGCCACAGCTCGCTCTGCATCCCCAGGGCAGACCCGTCCTCTCTCCCGGGGACCTGGGAGACCCCTTGGCAGCCCAGTCACTCTGTGACCACGTGCCAAGGTCGGGCAGTGAAAACCGCACTCCCGGGCCCGCCCTCCAGCCCAGGCTGGTGGCTCTGGCTGCAGCCACCTGTCCACATCCAATGTCACTAAGGGGGCAGGTGCCCTTGGTTCTGGTCACTGGCTTCCCTGCAGGTCTGAGGGCATCAGACCAGGATGGTGGCACTGACCAGGCACTCGTGTCTCTGTGCAGAGGTGACGCTGCTGGGCCTGGAGGGCTCCAACAAGCTCAGCATCCTCCGAGGCTGCCCGGGGCTGCCTAGAGCCCCTGGACCCAAGGGAGAGGCGGGCGCCCATGGAGGGAGAGGTAGGTGCCCCCAGGGGTGGGTGGGCAGGAACGGGGGGTGTCTCCTGCTCTTCTGAACTTGGATGCCGAAGGGGGTGACGCCCACTGGGACTGGGAGCTGTGGTCTGGGCCCAGCTCACAGCCAGGGGCAGCGCCAACTCCAGGGTCCGGCGGGGGCTCTGGACGTGCTCGGGCGGGAGCTGCTGTTCCAGCTGGTTCCGGACGGAGCTGCGTCCTGGGCATTTCTGTAGGGCGGTTGCCAAGGCCTTGACTCCCTGGCAGCTTCACGTGACCCCTGGCGAGACTCCCGCAGTACGTGTTCCTCCCTAGTCTCACCCAGACGTCGGTGCCCACTGTCTTCTCCCCCCAGCTCAGACGAGGAAACTGAGTCCCAGAGGATCCAGGACATGCTGGGTTCACACTCCAGTGAGGAGGGGAGCTGGGATTTGTCCAGGCCAGCTTCAAGCCATGGCTGACTCCTCCTGCCACCTGCCCAGGGTGGCTTTGGGTCCCCTGGGCCTAGTGCAAGGCAGATGGCACTAAAAGCTCAAAAAGGGAGCTGCCCTGGGGGTGAGCCCCCCATGCCTGGAGGTGACCAAGGTGATGGCTGCACAGCATTTGGTGAGGACGTCCCAGTGGGGATAGAATAAGCTTGGATGTACCCGTGCATGGCACATTCTCCAAGGTGTCCAGGCTCAAGGTTTCTGTGGACAGGGCCGGGTCAGGTACTGTGTGCCCGATCCCCATGATGGACCCAAGAGCAGGACTTCTGTCCCCTGTGCCCTGCTGAGGGGACAGCAAGGAGGAGGTTCTTCCTGTGGCAGGAGACTTCCCTGGGGCCAGGTGTCTACCAGTATGCACAGCTGGCAAAGGAGCTCCAAAGCAGGATCCAGTCCCCATGCCCTCTCCCAGCCCATGGGGACAGTGAGGACACTGGGGCTGCCCCTCCTGGGGGCATCAGGGCAGGCAAGGGCTGGGCTCTGGGCTCAGGCACACATGGTGGGTGGCACTGGGTCACTGGGTGGTCTTCACCCCCCTACTGAGGCCAATAACACTGGCCTAGGAGGCCACATGGCTGCTGGCGTCCCCTCTCTGGTCAGACCCCTGTGCAGCGCTGAGCCAGGGCTCCAGGAGCTTGGCCACGCTGCGGAGCCCCATCCTCCCTCCTGGGACTCTGCTCTGGAGGCTGCCCCTCTCTCTGCGGGAACCCGGCAGGACAGGTTCTCTGAGCATAGGCTCCTGTTCCAGGGCCTGGTCCCCAACTAGACAGCTGAGCTCTGGGAGGGGGACAGGGACCCGGACTCATGGTCAACACAGCGTGTCGCCCAGGTTGTAACAAAGAGCAAATGGGAGCTGGGGCCACCCCTCCCTGAGCCCGAGCCAGGTGCAGGCCTGGCCATCAGCACCCGCCAGTGTGCAGGCTCCGTCACCCCCTGTGGCACCGCCAGGCCGTGTCTGGGCCCGAGATCTGAGGGTCCCTGGGACCAGAGTGGGCTCAGGGCCCAGGACCCTGCTGCCTGGGGCGAAGGGTCCCAGGAGGACAGTTCAGGTCCCGTTTTCTCAGTGACATGTGCTTGCATTTCACAGGAGAACCGGGTCCCACCAGAGCCCCTGGGAAGGCAGGACCCCCCGGCCCAAAGGTGAGGAGAGGACAATGAGGGGGAGGCCTGAGCAGGACGCTCGGGTCTGTGTGTGAAGGAGGGAGGGACAGAGAGGGAGAGAGAGGGAGAAGGAGGGACCTGGTGGTATCACGGCCTCGGTGTCCCCTTGCCCTGCACCTGGATCCTGACATCCTAAGGCCTTAGTGCACCAGCGTGTGGCACCAGGGCAGGAGGCCAGGACTGTGCCGGGCTGGCTGCTGCCTTCCCACGGCCCCCCACCCCCGCCCCAGAGCAGCTCTGCTGCGGGGAACCAGAACAGGGGGTGGGAGGGGTGGGGTCCCTGGGCTGAGGTGACACTCTGGGGTCTCTCTCATCCTCCCGCCTCTCTCTGCAGGAGACCGAAGGGAGAAGGGCCTGTGCGGGGAGAAAGGTGAGCTGGCTATGTCCCAGGAAGGGCTCTCAGATGCCCCATAACCCCAGGTGGGGGGGCTCAGCCCCAGGTCCCTGTCACTCTGGGTACCTTTGTCTTAGTGCTGGTGTCCCGTGACCTGGGGGCAACCTTGGGATGACCGCGAGGAGGGCAGGCAGGAGGGGGAGTGTGCACTAGCGTGGCAGGGGTGGGGGCTTTGCCAGGGGGGCTTGCTCCTACAGAGCTGGGCTCTGGGCTCCAGGCATGGGGCAAAGAAAACTCTGTGTCCAACAGGGCCCATGGCCTCTGCCGAGGCGGGTCCCAGCTGCCTCCATTTGGACCACAGGTGAGACACCTAATAGATGGGGCAAGGAGACACCTGTCTCTCAGCCAGCCTGCCCAGCTGGGCCAGGACAACTGGAACCCGCTGACCTCTCAGTCCAGGGAGGCTGCGGCTAAGCGGTGGCTGTGGCCAAGGGATCAGGCCACGTCCACGTCTTGGAGGGGAGCCCCATGACTTCTCGGGGTGGGGGTGGGGGTTGGGGTGTCAGCTCCGGTTGCTTCCCCAGGAAGGAACCCTGGAAGGAGTACGGCCCCCGTCTGCCTTCCCTGCCCCCATCTCCTCCCACCCCTACACAGCCTTCCCACCATGCATGCATTCATTCATTCATTCATTCAGTGGCAACTCACTGAGTGCGTGCTGCAGGTCAGGCCGGGCAGGGGAGACTCTGCCTGAGGACGCTGGCGCTCCAGGGTCGAGGGGTGACCAACACCTGTAAGGTGAGGGCATGGTACGGGGGCTCAGAGGGACAGGAACCAAGGAGAGGGGGGGAAATCATGAGTGCGTGTGTGCACGTGGATGCTGTGTGGCGTATGCGTGCAGCAGTGGTTCAAATGCTCCTCAGGTGACCGGGGCCCCTGCAGGTTCCCTCTGCCTAGAGACCTGCAGAGCAGGTGGGGAAGGGCATTGCAGGTCGAGGAACAGCGGGGCAAAGGCTCAGAGGCAGGGCCGGGCCGGCAGGTCGAGGAGGGAAGGAGGCCGCTGTGGCCCGAGCAGAGCAGAGGCGGAGACAGCCACAGACCGAGGGGTGCGGGGAGCTGGGCTTGGCGGCCACCGGGTGGCTCCCAGCTCTCAGTGTGGGAGGTGAGGAGACCCCAGTGGGTGTTGGAGCTGTGATGTGCCCCCCATCCCGTGCATTCTATCAGGCTCACCTGGGGCCTGTGTGGAGCAGAGTCGAGGGGACAGGCCACAACTCAAGTGAGGGCTGATGGCGGCACAGACCACAGTGAGAACAGGTTGGGTTCTGGGAATTTCAAAGACGGAGGTGACAGGATTCGCTGAGAAGAGGGAGTAGGAGGTGAGAGGAGGGGATGTGTGTAGGCTGCCTTCGCTGGGCTCGAGTTGGCGTGAGGGCCCCGGAGCCTCCTTTGGGCACTGGGGTCTGTTAGACTCCGCCTCTGCAAACTGCTGGAGGGTGCAAGGCGAGAGCCGTGTGAGGGCCCGGCTACAAATAAGGCCCGGGCCCAGCTAAAAGTAATGACAATAACTAGCACCCGTCCCCCGTTGGCTTCTCTCTAACTGCCACTCTGGGGCCACACGGCTGGTGGTCAGAGACGCTCAGCTTTCTCCGTGGATAACACCACCTTTTGGAAAACTAGCGGTAGTTCCTGAGTATCTTCCAGGCCCCGCCTTCCAGTGGAGCGAGCGGCTGACCCTCCCAGACCGCGGCCCATGCCCAGGAGCTGACTCGGCTGGGCGTGGACCCCACCCAAGAACCTGGCCAGCAAAGGAGACAATTTCTACACCCCTATGGCTCCCCCGCCCCCGAGCCCAGCCAACAGGTAGACTCGATTGACTGCGCCAAACCGTCTTTAAAAACCCTGTCCCCCGAGTTCTCAGGGAGGCGGATTGGGAAATTTCTCCTGCCCCCCCCCCCCAGTGCTACGCGGATTAAACTCTGTCTCCGCGGCAGAGCCTGCGTCTCCCTCACCACAGCTTCCTCCTGGGCGGAGGGCGGGTGAACCCGGCTGGCGGCAGCTGTTCTTGTCCCCGGCCAGGAAAGCGTCACCTGCCAGGACTCTCCCGGGGGTAAACGCTTCACCGAAAGCCACGTGCACATCCCGAGCAGAAACAACCCGCTTCACCTTTTCAAATCCACGAATGGCAATCACGTGGGCTGGGAGACATGGGACTCCCGGGCATGTGCCCAGAACTGGCATGTTCAGCAGTGAGGGTCCCACTGCCCTTGGGGACTGTCTCAAATTCATTTTAAAACTGGAACCCACGAGACTGAGAGTTCCTCAGGGGGCAGGACTATGGAAGAGGTAGGTCCTGGCGACGGGAGACGGACCGAGAGCACCACTCTCAGTGTTCGTGCTGCTAACCCTGAGTGGCCAGCCATCCCAACACGCAGGGCTCACACAGCACACGCATCACCGCACAGCTTCTGAGGGGCAGGGCCCTCCTCTGTGGGGGAGCGGGCGCCAGCGCACCTGCAGGTAACACCCCGCCCTGTGCAGGAGGGGGCACCAGCGCACCTGCAGGCAGCACCCCGCCCTGTGCAGGAGGGGGCACCAGTGCACCTGCAGGTGACACCCCGCCCTGTGCAGGAAGGGGCACCAGCGCACCTGCAGGTGACACCCCGCCCTGTGCAGGAGGGGGCACCAGCGCACCTGCAGGTGACACCCTGCCCTGTGCAGGAGGGGGCACCAGCGCACCTGCAGGTGACATCCCGCCCTGTGCAGGAGGGGGCACCAGCGCACCTGCAGGTGACACCCAGCCCTGTGCAGGAGGGGGTACCAGCGCACCTGCAGCCCAACACCCCACCCTGTGCAGGAGGAGGTATCAGTGCACCTGCAGCCTGACACCCTGTCCTTTGCAGGAGGGGGTACCAGCGCGCCTGTAGCCCGACACCCTGCCCTGTGCAAGAGGAGGTACCAGTGCACCTGTACGGCCCTGTGCACGAGTGGGTACCAGCGCACCTGCAGGTGACACCCCACCCTGTGCAGGAGCGGGCACCAGCACACCTGCACAGTCAATACCTTCCACACTAGTTCCTACTAATTATCTCCCTTACTGCTGTCTGGTGCCCTGGCCTCCTCGCTGTTTCTTAAATCCACCAATATCTTCCCTCTTTCCGTCAGACTTTACCCCAAATATCACATGTCTGACTCGCGCCTTTCAGTTCTTAAATGTCACCGGAGCAGAGAGCCTTTCAGCTGGGCGAAAGCCGGGGGAGTCTGCGGCCTGCAGACCACACCCCAGCAAGGCAGCAGGAAGGTCTCGAGAAGGGAATGTTACAGGTGGACGTGCTGATGCCGGGGGAGGGGAAAGGAGGAGGAGGGGTCAATCTGAGGGTGTCTTCAGAATAATTTCCCCTCACTTAAAATTGTTGTTGAGGCCAGGCGGGGTGGCTCACACCTATAATCCTAGCACTCTAGGAGGCCGGGGTGGGAGGATCACTCAAGGTCAGGAGTTCAAAACCAGCCTGAGCAAGAGTGAGACCCTGTCTTTACTATAAATAGAAAGAAATTAATTGGCCAACTAAAAATATATAGAAAATTAGCCGGGCATGGTGGCGCATGCCTGTAGTCCCAGCTACTCAGAAGGCTGAGGCAGGAGGATCACTTGAGCCCAGGAATTTGAGATTGCTATGAGCTAGGCTGACGCCATGGCACTCTAGCCAGGGCAACAGAGTGAGACTCTGTCTCAAAAATAAATAAATATATGACTGGGTTCCTTAAAAGTGAAAATAAAAGAATAATAAATAAATAAAATTGATGTTAAAACACAATTTGAAATTTTAAAATGAAAATAACAATTATATGGTTTGGGGTTCATAATAAACATAAAAGCAAAATCTCTAACAACAGGAAAAGGATTGCAGTAAGCTTCCTCTGTTACATGAAACGTGGCGTCACTGCCCTGTGAGGGACACGGTGACAAGCCCGGGATGAGCATCGTGGTCCCCGGAGCAGCCGCCCACGAGGGTGCAGAGAGGGAGAACTGAAAAGGCCATGCAGGGGGCAGAGCGAGGTGCTAAACATTCTCCACCAACCTAAGGACGTGGGCAGGAGAGGACAGGCAGGACACAGGATAAATGGCGAGCCGGCGGAGCCCACAGTGCCACACTAATAACTGCGTTAACGTCAATCACCCGCACACGCCAGGCAGGTGGTCAGGATGGCTAAAAACACAGCAGGACACCGGGACACGCTGTTTGCGAGAAATGCTCTCAGGGACAAACAGGATGAGGGGGAATGGATGCAAAACATATTCCAGGCAAACGGTGACCTTGAGATGACCTCTGCCCGTTTCCCTGAGCTCAGCAACTCCCGCTTCCGCTTCCCCTTACCCGGCCATGACCAGGCATTTCCCAGCATGCCTTGTGCTCACCGGGCTGTGTGCGACACAGTCGGGCCAGCGGTGGTGGGTGGAAGGGAGGTGCAGCACCTCCAGCCTGCAGAAGCTCTCGCCTTGGGTGCTCACTTGTAGGTGGCTGGAATGGAGGTGACGTTCAGGGCAGGGGCCGCACATGGAAGGTGGCAGAGCTGCGTGCCAGAGGCAGCTGAGACCAAAATCACTGCGGGAGGGACGCTGGCCGGCCTGGGGCACTCACCATGTTCTCTTAAGGGAGCAAGAGATAGACTTTTGTGTGCATGTGTGTGCGTGTGTGTGTGCATGCGTGTGCGTGTGTGTGTTAGGCCACAGAGATTTCCGTTTATGTCGCATTAATAATACACGGTACTTACACTTCCTTTGTAGCCCCTGTTGCTTTCTCGAGCTATAGGTGGTCACATGGTAAATGTGAATTTGTTTGTTTGTCTACTTGTTTATTTGCTGTCTTCCCTCAATAGAACAGTTCCCAAGAGCACGGGGACTTGTCTGTCTTGTTCCCCGCTGTGGTACAGGACATAAACCTCGCCTGGCATGTAGTAGGTGCTTATTAAATAAATATAAGCACTTTTTTCCTCCTACCTGTGAGGCCAGAACACACCGGAAGCCAAATGCCTGTGTGGCCCAGGGACGCCTCCCCAGGTCACCAGCAGGTGCAGCCCTGGGTGCCAGCAAGCCAGTCAGTCACACGACATTAGTTTCTGATCATCGTCCCTGAATTGATCTGTTATTGACTATGTAAATGACCTCATGCAGGGGGTCAGGCATGTCTGAGTCCTGCGCTGGAGCCATTATGGATGAGGCCGGCAGAGGAAGGTGCCAGAGCCTGGCTTCTGAGCCACCCACCTGGATGCAAAGACCCTGCTGGGCACCCAGGACAGGTGTCAGGGATGGACGGGAGGCAGAGGGGAGCTGTGCGGCCCCAAGCTAGCCTCTTCCCTTCTCTGGGCCTCAGTTTCCCCACCTGCGGTGGCTGACCTGTGCCTGGTCCTCGTTCCTCTGTGGGGTTTTATTTGCTTGGCTTTATTTAATTTCTTGCACAGAGAAGATCACTCAGTGCGTTGTTACCTTGTTGATGAAAAAGATCAATTCAAATGTAATTTGTCCGTTCATTAAAATTACATCTTCCTAAGTTCAGCACTTCCACAAGCCTTTAAATTTGGCTTAGAAACCCTGTTCCATCTGCAACAGGCACGTTCTCACGACTTCCTTTAAGAGGCTCCGGTCCCTTCACTGACTTAGTTAATTTAGCAGCTTTCAACATTGTAATTGCATTTCCAAAATTAATGTATTTAAGTTTATGTTTTAGCATTTCAGGTGTCTACCTTTAATAAAACCTTCTGAATATAAGCTAATTTTTTTTAGAAGTCTAATAGTTTAAACATAAGAATGTGATGAACTTGGGGAAAGTCTCTTAAACGTTCCCAAACTATACGTCCACGCAGCGAGATTTCCACCTAAAATCACTAACTCGTTCGATGACTCAACCTCACATTTTTAATTGGATCATCAGGCTGTCGCTGTAATAGGCCAAACACTCTCAAGCATTGCCGATTCTCTGAATGCCAGGCCGACATAGATTTCTTTATGCTGAGATAGTCACACTAAGAATTCCAGTCGCTCGAACCCGTCTAGCTTTAGGCAGAAGGAGTTATATCTGCTCAGGACGGCAGTCACCACGCAGGCAGCCCCGGTGACCGAGGACCTGGGAACGTGGGCAGGCTGCCGTGGACGTCCAGTGCATGCTCCGACAGCCCAGTGTCTCTGTGTCTATTTTGCCCTCGACGCCAGGCCTGGCGTGGCCGTGACAGCTGGGGGCCGGGGCCACATCTCCGTCTCGTTCTCGGCGTCCACCCGCCCTGCAGACCCCACTCCCCGGCCTCTCCCTCCTGGGCCTGCCCCCCCCCCCCCCCCCCCCCCCCCCCCCNCCCCCCGGGGCCCGCCCCCCCCCCCCCCGCACCCCTGCCCTGCTTGGGACTCCGGGGCCCATGTCCATCCCAGTCCCCTCCCAGGCCCGCGGAACTGCCAGGAGCTGCTCAGCCAGGGCCACATCCTGAGCGGCTGGCACACCGTCTACCTGCCGGACTGCAGGCCCCTGCCCGTGCTCTGCGACATGGACACGGACGGAGGGGGCTGGACCGTGAGTGCGAGGAGGGTCCGGGCAGGGTGGCCTGGGAGTCCTGGAGACCGGCTCTATGCCTGGCGG
The DNA here is from genome assembly GCA_008750895.1 of Mirza zaza. Lineage (NCBI taxonomy): Eukaryota > Metazoa > Chordata > Mammalia > Primates > Cheirogaleidae > Mirza > Mirza zaza. The sequence goes on from VSMD01140519.1 coordinate 35,237, forward strand.
GAGAACACTCTGGAATTCTCTGCTCCCCTCCCAGTCTCAGGGAGACCCCCCCTTCCCTGAGGATGAGGAGAATCAGAAATGAGGAGGAGGTGACCCATGGGTGAAAGTCCAGGCCACAGGGTGAGGCTCGGAGGGGGCCCACTGCCCTCCTGCTGTGCGCGTTGGCCTTGTTGCCTGCCCTCTCTGAGCCTCAATTTCCCCCTTCCTCTCGTGGGGTCTGGGATGAGACCGGGTGGCCGTGCTGTGGCGCCGGCCTGCAGTGCTCTGCGAACTGTCAATTCCTGCTCCCGGGGAGGCCGGGGCCCCCTGTGCCGGGGACGTCCGCCCGGCCTCCCGTGTCCCGTCCCGGCTTCCGCGCAGGTTTTCCAGCGCAGGGTGGACGGCTCCGTGGACTTCTACCGGGACTGGGCCGCGTACAAGCGGGGCTTCGGCAGCCGGCCGGGGGAGTTCTGGCTGGGGAATGACAACATCCACAGCCTGACCGCCCAGGGTAGGGCCGGGCCGGGGCTGGGGTGGCCTGGGCTTAGATGGAGCTGCCTCGTCCCTTAGACTGGGCCACCCGGAACGGGGGACCCGTGCCCTGGGCCTGCAGGGGATCCGACTCTGAGCACACAGGTCACACCGTGAGGTCCCAGGAGGTTCATTCCCTGCTGTGGCCCCTGAGCACTGGGATCAGACGCTGAGAGTGGATGGAGAGACAGACCTTCCCTGTCTCCCACGGGCGGTCTGTCTTTGCAGCTGGCACATCGGCCCCAGGGAGACCCCTCCCCTGCCTTTTCCAGCTCCGGCTTTGACGGGCCCCCAGACGGCCACACTCTCCCCGAGTGAGAGGTCTTCACCTACCCTCGGGTGCGTGGCATTGGCTTCCCCACTGGTCCTGAGGCCGCCTGCACCTGTGGGCGCCCAGCCCGGTGGGCTCCACTCAGGTGCCTCGATCTTGGGAAGCAACCTGCGTGGTAGCTTCTCACCCCACCGTGTTTGCGGCCTCTACCCTTGGCAGCAGAGCTGACACTCTGAGACTGCGCAGGTGGGCGATTTTCAGGCCCGGCTTTCGAAATCGCAGGGAAGACGGAGACATAGGGGCCGTCCCCGAGGGTCTCACATCGGCAAGGGGTTTCCCTGCATTCCCAGCTAGTTTGTCCCGGACGCCCGGCTCAGACATCCCTTAAGAACTCGCCCGACTTCACCTCTCAGGCCTGGTGACAGAAGATCACCAGGCCGGGACCTCTAAATCTTTGTCCAGCAGGAACCAGCGAGCTCCGTGTGCACCTGGTGGGCTCCCAGGGCACACGCCACGTCGCCGAGTACTGCTCGTTCCAGGTGGCCGGGGAGGGGGACGAGTCCAAGCTGGTCCTGGGCGCCTCTGTCGAGGGCAACGCAGGTGTGTGTGCTCTGGGCTTCGGAGCGGGGTCTGGGAAGCAGAGACAACCTGGCTCTGTGTCCCCTGGGGACCGTGGGCTGCAGACCTCACCTCTTCGAGCCCGATCACCCCGTCCATCACTCAGACCTAACACCTGTCGCATGGGACCACGGGACACAGTTGAGTGGCACACCTACGGCTGTGCCTGCCACACGGCGAGCTGAGTGCAGCCTGAGACACTGACCATCGTCACGCCTGGAAGAGGATGGCCATTTCCCACAGTGCCTGAGAGCCCCATTTCCAAAACTGTGTTCTATGGAACACCAGCCCCTTGGGACATTCTTTACTAGAAAGGACTCAGGCCACGGGATTTTGGGGGGCATTTCCGCCAGAGCATCGCGTGGGGAATTCCCAAGGCACATTTTCTCGCTAAAGGCTCTGAGAACTGCTGCACACGAGGCCTGTCTCCCTGGTACCCAGAGCTGCACAGAGCAAGGGGCTCCCTGGGGGACTTCAGTGACGGCAGCCTTGCAGTTTGCACACCCCTTTTCCACGCTTAATCCCGTGGGACACCTCCGGGGAGGGAAGGATAGCGGCGGCAGCACCCCACTGTGTAGGCGGCAGAGCGAGGCTTGGGTGGCGCCGCAGGATGCACCGTGGGCCCTGGGTGAGGCTGGCCGCACCCGCCCAGGGACCACCAAGGCAGAGGCAAGGTGCAGGCTGGAGGTGGGGGGTGCTCCCGGGAAAAGAGTGGTCCCGACAGTTCTGGGGACCCCTGGAGGAAGGAGAAAAGGGTTGTGGGGACGAATTCCCAGACCAGGCAGGGAGAGATTCCTTTTTGCTCTCCTGTAGCCCAACGCCCGGGCAGGTCACCGGTGCACCTGGGGCCACAGCTGCTGCGGCTTTGTGGTGGGGCTGGTGCCAGCCAGGGACAGGAGCAGGGCCAGGGCAGGGCCTCATGAGGGCCGGGCTGCTTCTAACAGCCACAGACCCTGCATATTCCCTGAGCAGGTGATTCTCTGACGTTCCACAACAACACATTCTTCTCCACCAAAGACCAGGATGACGACCTGAGCACTTCTAGCCGCCCCGAGATGTGCCAGGGGGGCTGGTGGTACTGTGACTGTCACGAGTTTAACCTCGACGGTCGTGACCTGGGGGGGGGGCGACCCAGGAGAGCTACACCAACGGCATCAACTGGAAGACGGACAAAGGGTACAGATACAGCTACAGGGTGTCGGAGATGAAAGTGCGGCTCACCTAGCCCACCGGGCCTTCTTCGCACGCACCTGCCGGGAGGCCACACCCACAGGCGCGGTGGCATCTGATGCCCTCCTGTGTCCCCAGCGGGAGCATGCTCTTGCCGAGGTCCATGGCTGGTCCTTTGCCCCCACCCCGTAAACCCGACACACACGCCCCACAGCCCCGCCAGAGGAAGAACTGCGCTCCTAAAAAATGTTTGCTATCCGACACGTTTTTCCAGATCAAATGTGTGTTCCTTGAGCACCCCTGGCTTTGAGCGTTTTCCCGCCTCTGTTAAACAGCGGAGCGGGGACGCCCACGCAGCAGACGGCATGACTGACGGCCAAGGCGGCTCGGCGGCTTTTACATGGACTGTCAACCTCCCTGCATTGATGTGGGGTGACATCCTACCCCCAACTCCCGAGTCTCTCGTGGGCCCTCGCGACTCACAGCACTTGACACGTCTTCAAGAAGGTTGCTGTGGCCTACCTAGCACACGCTCACAAACGGGGGACGTCGGTTATGAAGGAGGCCCTTCCTCTTCCCGCCACGGCGGGGTCGGTGCTCTGGGCGTCTGCCCACTGCAAAGAGATGAAAACCCGACCCCGGTCCCGGGGGAGGAAGGAGCACGCGGGGCAGCTGGCGGCCGGCGTAGAAGGACAGAGGGGTCTTCCTCCCGCACGAAGCCCTCGGCTCCGGGGCGCTGCAGGCCTGCAGGCGGGAGCGGCACGGGCCTTCCGGAAGCCGAGGGAGGCGGGAGTCCCCCATCTCGCCGCACGGGAGGTTTCTCGGGACGCAAGAGGCGCCAGGCACAGAGGAAATGTCGATGGGTGTGACCACGTTCAAATCCAGAACGTCTGCTGCCAAAGGACACTTTGGGAGAATAAAACGGAAGTCACGCAGGGGCAGAGTCGCTGTGCAAATGTGCATCTTTAGTTTTCTCCTGTTGCCGCAACCAATCGCCACGAGCGCTGTGGTTTCAAGCAACAGGCATCGGTTCCCTGGCCGCTCTGTGGGTTAGGAGTCCGACGGAGGACCGGGCTAGACGTGGGTTATCTGCGGGGTTGGGTCCTTCGGGCGGCTCTGGGGAAGAGCCTGTGTCTCCAGCAGCTTCCCCCGGGCCACTGGCCCTCCTTGGCTGGGCCCTTCCTCCAAGTTCAAAGCCAGCAGCGCCACGTCTCCACCTCTGAGCACAGTTGGCGGCCTGGGCGATCAGATTGCAACCCACCCCACCTGGCTAATCCGAGATGGCCCCGCCTCCAGGTCTACACGCCTAATCACATCAGCACGGTCTCTGCCGTGGACGTGTTCATGCGTGTCAGGGCAGGGAATCTTTGGTGCAGAGGGCAAGGGGGTAGTGTCCTGCCCACCACAACCGATAAAATATCAATCACAGGCGCGTATCTGAAAGAACTCCTGCCGAAAAAAAAGCTTCAAATAAAAAATAATTTTTAAAAATGTCCAGAGATGATTAATATAATGAAAGCCATAGAATTATGACTTTTGTGTTGAGAAATCTGGACAGATTTGATATTGAATTCTCTTATAATGTTTAAAGAATTTAGCCTACCATAAAGAAAGTTTCATAAATACAATCTAAAATGTGTAATTAACTAATTGACTTAGTCTCACAATATTACAAGGAGATCTTAGTGCATTTATACACACAGTGTTGCAATATTTAAGAGACTTTGGGCTCGTTGAATTTCTAAATTTAGTTATTAGATTTCTTAAAATTAATGAGTGCTAAGAAGGTTTGGTTCATCAGACAGCTGAAATACTTAAGAAGAAATCTGAATATATTCCACTAATAATTGCCATCTAAAATATCTGAAGGGATTTAATGAACTCAATTTGCAGTATCCAACAGCCCTTAAAAGGTGACTATGAAGATTTGCAGGTCTTATAAATAGAGAAACGAGCCCTGTAAGCCAAACTTAAAATATTAAGGACAAATTATTTTTTTTTAATTTATAGCTTTCAGAAACTAACCATTAATTTGAAGAAGCAAAGCAAACCTATAAAGAGTCTTTTCTAATCAACCAAATTTTTCCCAAACTCACATCATCAAAACTCAGTGAGTCTTTGTGATCTGAGGGAAGAAACGAAATGCGTGAGAAGACAGCAGAGCCTCTTCCTCTCCGGTCCGTGATGTTCTTCCCAGCGGGGAGCAGGGTGGTCTCCCAGGCCGGAGTGCAGGCACGGCCCCATCCAGCAACACCTTTGCATTTGTGGCCATCCACACAGTGTTGTTTTTGTTCCCTTTTCTTTCCTTGTGGGCCACCTTTTGTACTAGTTGAATATTCTTATTACCCCATCTTCCCTCTATTAGCTTATAACTTGTCCGTTCCTTTCTTGTTCTTTGGTTTTAATGCTTGAGATTGCAACGTGTTTCCTGGACTTTCTACAGTTTAATGTAAATTATTCCTTCTACCACTTTGCCAACAAAGACCTTAAACACTTTTAACGACATTGAAGCCCTTCCCGCCTTTGTTGTCACCTATCCTAACCGTACATTCATTTCCAACCCTACCATCCTTATTCAGAGGGGTTTTTTAAAAAATATTTGAATTGAGTTTTGGTTCAGACCACTCTCACCTTGTGTTCTGAGGGGACATGCAGCCCGCAGAAGAGAGGGCATGGGTGGGGCAGGCTGATCTGTCACCTCTGCCCACGTGATGTGCTGCCACACGGTTTCCTGGCACGGGTCATTTTCCGAATGGACAGGAAGGGCTCCAGGTATCCCCCGCTGAGATCTGGGTTTCAAAGATCTGGGGTGGGGCCTCTGAAGGGTCTCCCAGGTGGCTCTGATGGGCAGCCAGGCCTGGGGACCGCTAAGGTGTGAGTTTCAGAGAGCCGGTGGGCGGATTGATGATCTCTGCGCAAGCAAACGAAAGCCAGAGACACTCTGGCTCATCAGAGCAAAACTCGCAGAAGCGAAGATAGCATTTCCTAGAAGGGAAAAGAGAGCTGCGAAATTGGACGCAGACAGGTTCCCGTTAGCATCCACGCTCCCACGGCCTGGAGAGGTGGACCAAGCAGCAGGCGGTTGGCAGGGACAGGCAGGGACGTCACCTGGCCGCTCACAGTCCTGAGCTTCTCGGGCAGGAAACGCCCGCTTAGCTACGGAGGTGCCACGCCTGGAGCCAGGCATGCCTGACGTGTGATGGTCTGGGGTTTTGGGGGGTTGCTTTTCGTTTTCCCAGATATGCATTCTGCATTCTTTCTGGCAATGCTGGTGCAGGGCCTCGGAACTCCTGCCGTGCAGTTCGCTTGGCCCCCTCGAAAGCCAGCTCTTCCGGAGAAGCAGAGCTGGGCTTGACAAGAGGAAGACCTTTCGATGTCAGCAGCGGTCCGGGCCGGCTGGGCTGGCGGCCGTCCAGGATGGCGGTGAGCCTCCTGCACCTGCGGGTCTGCCCAGAGCTGTGGGGGCAGCGGCTCCAGTTCTGGGTGAGGGGACGGACCACGGCAGCCGCGCCTCGCCTGCCAGTTCTAAGGCTCAATGGTTTGTATCTCGACCCAAGTCAAGGTCGAGAGCACCCTCCTGTCGGGAAGGGCTCTGGACTCGGGCGGGCCCTGTCTGCTGCCCCGGGACAGATGGACTGTTCCAGATTGCTCCCGGCCCTGCTTCCCGGCGGGACTTGTGCCACATCCCGGGTGGGCGTGTGGGACTCCGGCCTCCTGTGAAGCTCCGGGAATCAGATAACTGGCCGCCCCCCACCCATCTGGCCTCAGGCTGATCAGTCCCAGTGACAGCGACAACCAAGCGGGTAGCCCAAGTGCGGCCACAGAACTGGGGAGGCGGGGCTGGCACGGAGCCCGGAGTTCGCATTAGAACCGGCAGAAGAAGGAGGCCTCTTCTCTTCTCTCCCGCAGCCAAGCCCTCCCTGGCCACCTCCCTGCAAAGCTAACGAACAGCAGCTGTTGGAATAGACAGCTGCAGGGTCTCAGGCCCCGAACAGTGACAGCCCGTTTCTTGCCGCGGTTTCTAGTGCAGGCGGGGAGGGAGAGCCGCTCTGCAGGGATGCGAGGAGCTGGGTCCCCTCGCCGCGTGGCTCCGTGTCTTCTCTTCCCAAGACGCGTCCCCACTCGGATGTGTTTTGTCGCTCATTGTCCCGTACCTGCCGTCTTAGGCCCGTCTGTCTGCCTTGATGTTGCAGCAGGAAGGAGCTTTGCCGCAAGGCTGAATCATTTTGTTCAAAAATACATTTCACTGGTCTTTGTTACTCAACAGCTCTGAAAAATCTCATCTCGCACTGTGCAGGGTCTATAAATGTTCAGGCATCCTCCAGCCCGGCCAGACCTCCAGTTCCTGGAGTCTTCATTCCGTTTTTAGTCCTGCTTGCAAACGGCTCGCCTCTTCCCCAAGCTCTTCCGTCTCTTGTACCACCTTGAGGGGCGTCTCACCGTCTCACCTGCGTGGTGCGGCCTGGTCACAGTGCCGAGGCCTGGGGGAGAGAGAGGGAGGGCAGGCCGCAGGGCTCTCGGGGGCCCGTGGGAAGCGGTTTCTCGTGGCTACAGGGCAAACCGTGCAGAGGTGAAGGTGTTTGCCACCAATTCTAAAGTGACCACTGACATAACAGCTTTCAACACAGCCAGGCCACACAAAGTGCGTTCCCGGACCGCCCGCCATGCAATTAATTATTATAGAAATAAAACCAGAAAAGAAAGAACTCTAGAAAATCTGTACAAAATCCTGGATATCGGGATACTAAATAACATTCTTCTAAATAACACATGGTCCGCAGAAGAGGTCCATGTGAAGTCAGGAGAATTATGTCCAAGGAGAAGTTAGGAAGAATGTTGGAGGAGGACCAAAAGTGCGAGACAGCACTCGGGAGGAAATCACAGCCCCGAGTGCGCCGTGCGGAGGAAGGAAGCCCCGATCGACCCTCAGCTCCCACCTGGAGAAAGCAGGGGACAAAAAGCAATTTAAATCCAAAGTGAGGCGAAGAGAGTGAATAATAATGAAAAAGAACAGAAAATAGACGGAGAAAATCAATACAACCAAAAGCTAATTCTCTGAGGTCAATAAAATTTGTAAACCTAAATCTAGCCAGACTAGAGAAAAAAAATGAGAGGGAGGGAGAGAGAGAGAAACACAAAATGTCGCGGCCAGGAAGAGAGAGATGATGTCCCTCCATAATCAGCAGATATTAAAAGAGACAGAAGATATGACGAGCAATTTTACGCCGATACATTCGACGACAGAAATGAGCAATTTCCTTGAACCACCAAAGTCACATACACAACCTGAGCAACCCTAGACGTAGAAAATAAACTGAAATTGTCACTAAGGCTCTATTTTTATTATAAAGGTCCTTTATCAAGATAATGCGGCACTGCCGTGAAAGTAGACATACAAACCGACGGAACAGAACAGACCGTCCACAAAGCAATTTCCAGGCCCAGTGTCTTCACTGGTCAAGTCCACCAAACAGCTAAGGAAGAGACATAATAATAACGATTCTTCCCACACTCTTCCTGAAAACCAGAAAGCTAGAACTCCTTCCCCACTCATTCAGAGACCAGCATTCCCCCAACAGCAAAACTAGAAAAAAAAAAATCATTGCAAGAAAAAAAATAGCTATAGACCAATATCCCCCACGAACATGGATATGACAATTCCAGGCAAAATCTTAGCAAATCGAACCCAGCAACATATTAAAAGAATCTATCATGAGCAAGTGAGGTTCAGCCCGGGATGGAAGGTTGGTTTACCATTTGAAAATCAATGTCATTCTTCATCTTAGTAAACTAACAAAGGAAAACCATACAATCATCTCAAAAACAAACAAACAAAAAAACCCTTGGAAGCATAGTTGATAATCTCTGTCCATTCTAGATTTTTTTTTTTTTTTTTTTTTTTGAGACAGAGTCTCACTTTATTGCCCAGGCTAGAGTGAGTGCCGTGGCGTCAGCTTAGCTCACAGCAACCTCAAACTCCTGGGCTCAAGCAATCCTTCTGCCTCAGCCTCCCGAGTAGCTGGGACTACAGGCATGCGCCACCATGCCCGGTGAATTTTTTTTCTATGTATATTAGTTGGCCAATTAATTTCTTTCTATTTATAGTAGAGATGGGGTCTCGCTCTTGCTCAGGCTGGTCTCGAACTCCTGAGCTCAAATGATCCGCCCACCCCGGCCTCCCAGAGAGCTAGGATTACAGGCTTGAGCCACCGCGCCCGGCCCCATTCTAGATTTTTTGACAGGCTCTGAGCAAGCAAGGCATGGAAAGTAATAAGCTACCACATCTTGTGGTCTTTTCTGATCACTTTCATTATCTCACAGTTCCGTGGGCCAGGCGTCCACACACAGTTTAACGGAGTCCCCGGCTGAGAGTCTCCAGGTGTCAGCCCGGGCTGTGGTCACGTCAGAGGTTCAACTACGGGGTGATCTTTCGGCTCACCCAGTTCGTTGGCAGAAGCCAGTCCCTTGTGGTTGTAGGAGCGAGGAATTTCTTCATTTCTTGCGGGTTGGTGGCCGGAGGATGCCTGTAACTCCTGTCGCGTGGGCTTCCCCAGTGTGGCCACTTCCTCCTTCCAAGACGACAAGGGAGAGAGACTCCGGCAAGGCCGGCAAGAGAAGAACCGCCGTCTTGTGCAAAGCGATCTCGTGCACGCACGGCGTACCCAAGGCCTCTCCCCCATACCCTGTTGCTAGAAGCCGCCCACGGCCTGTCTACACTCGAGGGGAGGGGATCGGGCCAGGCTGTGAGCAGCTGGATGCAAAATAAACAATTGGTGTCGGTTTCCGCCTCTCACTCTGTGGCGATTTATTACGGCGGCGATAGAAAACCAATACTCCCTACATTGTGAGAAAGGGCTCGTGTTCAGAACACAGAAAGAACTCTTGACGCCCAGTAAAAAGAAAGCAAACCCTCCAAGTAGGTACACGGTCTGGAAAGATGCTTCTCCGAAGACGGCGTGTGGACGGCAATAAGCGCGTGGAAAGATGCTCGGGTCGCCACTCACGAGGAAAACGCGCGCGACGCCACCGTCAGACTTCACCGCCCCGCGTGCAAATGGCCAAAAGGACCCACCGTTCCCGGGATCGAGCGGGGCGAGGAGGCTCCGGGTCTGCCCGGCGCTGCTGGAGGGAACGGCGCAGCCGCGGCGGAAAGCCGCTTTGCAACTCCGTGGACCGTTGCACACGCCTCCCGCGGGATCCAGTCCTCTCCGCTCCTGCACATGCTCCCGGGAGAAGTGACAACATACGTCCACACGGAGACCCGTGCACCAATGCTCCACAGTGTGACTTGTCCTGGCTGCAGACTGGAAGCGACCTGAATGTCCACAGCCAGCGAAAGACGAACAACTGCGGTCTGTTCGTGCGTGGCGAGGCACGCGGCAGCGCAGCAGCAGGGGCTGGCGGCTGCGTGCTGCGGCGTGGGCGGGCCCACCTCCAAGCAGGTCCCCCGAGGGAGAGGCTAGACGGCAGAGCGCACACGCTCCACGCTTTTATTTAGACAAAATTCTAGAAAAGGCAGCTAATCCGTAGTGACAGGGAGATCAGACCTTGCCTGGGGACACAGAGGGTGGGGCCGGCTGGGGGGCTGGACGGCCAAGGGGCCTGCGGAAACTTCGGGCGAGGCGGATATGTGGACTGCCTTGGCCATGGTGACGGTTTCCCAGGCACATCTGTAGGAACTGCTCAAGCTGGACACTTTAGAGACGGGCACCTTGTCTCATGTCGAGGAGGCCCCGGGGGCCCTCACGAAAGTGGCCGCTTCCCACGCGCTCTCGGGGCCTTTCCTCCTGGACGCAGGGCGATCAGCCCACCTGCCTGGCACCGCACACCTGCCGAGACCACACCCTCCCCTCAGCACCTGGTCCCTGCCCAGGCAGGAGCGGACATGCACCTTTCACAGTTCCCACGGTCCTCGAGGGAGGGGACCCTGGAGCCCGGAGAGGGAAAGAGCGAAGAGCTGGGCGTGGACTCGGTTCACGGTTACTCGTGAGTGAACCCTGCCCCTCTCTGCTCCCCCAACTTCCTGGTTCAGGACGACCGTGTCACCCGGACGGCGAGCCCCCGCCGTGTCAGGGGCGTGCCATCCACCACACCGCAGAGCCAGAGAGGACACGGGGCCATCAGGCCAGGGTTCAGCCCGCCACCCCGGAGACCACGGGTCCCAAGCGCTACCCCACGTCGCCGGCCTGTGCGAGTCCACAGACGGAGCCGCAAAACTGACTCTGAGTGCTAAGCCTGGAGCCACATCCTGCCCACTCCGAGCACATGCTCTGAATAAATCAGAGGAGGGTGCTGACAGCAGTCATCGCACCAGGCCCGCCCACGCCCGCTGCTTCTGCGGGGCTCGAAAACTAAGATAAGTAAAAAGCACATCAGAAAGCAAAATCCAGGGGCCCCCACGGTGGAGGACAGGGCTGGGAACTCCTGGACACCCTCCCCTCCTCACCGTTTCCAGGCCAAGACGTGGCCCTGGTGGCTGAGAGTCCCAGCCCCCGGCCAGCCCAGGGGTCCCCGTGCCTGTCACAGGGGCCAGGCGGGCAGGGCTCCAGGCGGCTGAGTCAGAGCGGGCTCGGGAGCCTACCTGCCCCGGGGAGCATGTGGCGGGAGCCGCCGTCTCCCACGCAGAGCTGGAGCCGGCAGAACTCGGGAAGCTGGCATCTGCTGTCCTACGGCTGGGGGCGGGCTGGGCGGTTTGCCAGGTGCCACCTCCACGCCAACTCCTTCAGGCCAGGCTGCCCCTGGGAGGGATGGCCCCGGCCCAGCGGGGGGCTGTCCCCAGGGAAGGCCAGGAGTGGACAGGCAGCTCACTGGAGTCAGAGCCGGCCCAACTTCCCAGGTCTGGGGTGATCCACCCCACCCGGAACCTCCCAGCCACGGGCGTTGGTGGCCCCTCCCACACAGGCTGGGCTGCCACGCAGGCAGTGGAGCTCGGGAGAGGTGAGGTGCACACTTGGGGGGCGTGTCCCGTGTGCACGTTGGCCTGCACGTTGCAGACAGTAGCCGAGTCTCATCCCAGCCCCCTGCACATGTTAACACGGCCACAGCCCCTCCGCAGGCGTGTGCACGTGTTAACGTGGCCGCAGCCCCTCCGCAGGTGTGTGCACGTGTTAACACGGCCGCAGCCCTTCCGCGGGTGTGTGCACCAGTTAACGCGGCTGCAGCCCCTCCGCGGGTATGTGCACGTGTTAACACGGCCGCAGCCCTTCCGTGGGTGTGTGCACCAGTTAACGCGGCTGCAGCCCCTCCCCAGGTGTGTGCACGTGTTAACGCAGCCGCAGCCCCTCCACGGGTGTATGCACCAGTTAACGCGGCCGCAGCCCCTCCCCAGGTGTGTGCACGAGTTAACTCAGTCGCAGCCCCTCCGCAGGCGTGTGCACAAGTTAACACGGCCACAGCCCCTCCCCAGGTCTTTGCTAGAGGCTCAAGGGTCTCTAGGGGTCACAGGTTGAGAAATGTCATCTTAGCTAAACAGCACACGGGACCCAGCGGGATCGGGCAGAGGAAAGGCAGAAGTCTCCGGGAGGAGACAGACAGAGACACAGGGCGAAGCCGGACGCCCAGAGGAAGCCGGGTCCTGCGGGGCTGGCAGCCCGCCCAGGGCGGCCCTCGCCGGGGGAAACGACCCGAGTCCGGGAGGGCTGCCCTCCCTCTGCCGTGAGGGAGCTGTCTGGGCAACCGGCAGGAGCGGAGGTGTTGCCGGTGCTCGTGCAATGACAGCCTGTGGGCATGGCCCTCCGGCCCCTCCCGAGAGGACGCTCTGGAGGAGGGAAGGCCTCTACCCCATAATACGCTAAAATATAAATAAATACATACATAAATAAATAGGAAGGCCTCCCCTCTCCCGAGTGCGAGGTGCAGCAGCGCCCGCCTGCCTCACTTAGTCCTCGGTCTATCTCTGATGAGGGACCCACAGGCACAGTGAGTGAGGACGTCCCAGGGACCCAGGACTGCAAGTGGCAGGAAGCCTGGGCGCTGCAGGTCAGGGGTGCAGCTGGGCACGGACGCTGGGGACAGGTGCCGTCACCTCTGAGCGCAGGCCCCGCAGACTTCCGTAAAGGGCCGACCGCACAGACTGCGGGGTTGCAGGTCACGCGGTCTGTGTTCCGACCACTCTGCGTTGCCTGTCGCTTGACAGCTACGTGGGGAAATGGAAACCAGCCACGGACGACGTGGCAGCCGTGGGCACGGCCGTGGGCAATAACATTTTATTTGCAAACAGCCGCCGCGTGTCCTGCTTTGTCCACGCCTGTCTTGGTCAGTCGGAGACTTTCCCAGCCCTAAGGACATCTAAGCCACCGGCAGTGCCAGACCACAGGACAGCAACAGCATTGGGACAGCCATGGGGACATGGCCAGTGATGGGGCAACACAGTGACAAAGGTGTCCCACGTTTGTCTTTATTGGTAGCGTGTTGCCGTGAGGTCTGGCGTGACAGTGGCCCTGGGGACGGGGGAATGCACAGAGCTCTGCGGGTCACAGCCCACAGCAATGAGTTGAAGCCCTTTCACTCCCACCAGGACGGTGGCCAAGATCGCAGGTGTCATTCCTTTAGAGGGCTCAGGGATCTGCCCCCCTCCTGCCAGCCTGCGTGGGGACCTCCTGGTCAGAGCCCCGCGCTGGCGAGCCGCACCTTCATCTCCGACACCTTGTAGCTGTAGTTGTACCCTTTCCCCGTCTTCCAGTTGATGCCGTTGGCAAAGCTCTCGTGAGACCCCCCCAAGGTAGAGACCGTTCAGGTTTGACCAGTGACAAGAGGCATGCCACCAGGCTCCCTGGTACTTCACAGCACAGTTTTCACCAACGTTGTCGTTGTCTCGGTCTTTGGTGGAGAAGGGGAAGTCGTTGTGGTATGTCAGAGAGTCACCTGCTCAGAAGAAAAACGCAGAATGTTGCACATAGTGCCAGGAAGCCCAGAACCTGGGTCCGGCTTACAGCTGCCACATGCAGGTGCCCACGCTGTGCGCTGCACAACTCCAAGGCGCACCACTCAGTGAGCACTGGCTCTGCTGGCACAGTAGCCTTGGCACCCCCTTGTCTGGTCTGCTCCTGCCAGCAAACAGGAATTCTCTCACTTAAGAGAGGAGGCCGTCCTCCAGGGAGAGTCCCATGTGGCATAGAGTGAGAATTCGGTCCCTGCAGAAACGCACAGAAGTTTCATCTTTCCCCAGCATCCGTCCGTACTGGGGGTGATTAATAGTAGCGGCCATTTACTGCACTTTTATTAAATGCGTTTCACAGTCTCCGTAAGTACAATTAACCGTGGGTAAATTATCCTAGCGTACGGATGAAGAGCCCGGTTCGGAGCGGTTAAGTCACCAAGACGCCACACGGCAGAGGCAGAGCCAGGACGCCAAGCGGGTCTCTCTGCCTCCCAGACCCCGCCCCGCCGAGCGGGCCCTGCCCGGTGCAGACACGCACCTGCATTGCCCTCCACGAAGGCGCCCAGGACCAGCTTGTACTTCTCCGCCTCGCTCTCCACCTTAAACGAGCTGTACTTGGCGAAGTGGCGCATGCCTGCGAAGTCCACCAGGTCCACGCGGAGCTCGCTGGTGCCTGTCGGGGGAGGGTGTCGGGTCCCAGCAGAAGGTCCCCCCCCCCCGCCGCCCCCCTCTCCCCGCCTTCGGGCACGGGAGGTGGGAATTCACGTAAGTTTTTTTTTTTGGGGGGGGTGTCTGAAGTTGGCATCCGGGGGGAATTCCCTCAAGTTCACGACAAAGGCCTTTGTTGTATGAGGGACCTTGGAGACCAACTTCCCTCTGGTCGGTCCTCTGCACCCAAAATTGCTCCACTCCATCTTATCCGACGTGACAAAATGTTGCTTCAAAACCACTGTTTCCCTGTAACGGGCTGTGAAGCCGTCACCAGCCCAGAACAGGGAACTGACCTCGTCCTTCCTTTATCTGGAAGGGCCCCGGCACCCGAGTAACGGGCCACTGGGGGGGGGAGAGACAACATTCCCCAGGGTCAAGGACAATCTGATACTCGGGTGTTGGGCAGGGACACAGACAATGTTCTCCGTCCCCCAGGAGCTGCTGGCCCGGCTGTCAGGGTGCCAGGACCAGCCCAAGGGGAGTGACTCTCCTCCTGAGATGGCAGCTCCAGGAGGAGGAGAGTGGGAGGAGGAAGAGGAACCAGAGTTTGGCCACGCCCCAGAGGCCGCTACGTCCCCGCCCACTCTCAGCTTCTAAGGTGCAGGTGGCACCCAGCCTGGCAGAGGCCTTCGCCCCAAACCTCAGGGGCTGCAGCAGGGAACGAACGTCCTGGGACGTCACCGTGTGACCTGTGTGCTCACAGTCGGACCCCCTGCAGGCCCAGGGGACGGGTCCTGCCTTCTGGGTGTCCCAGTTTAAGGAACAAGGCTGCTCTAAGCCCAGGCCACCCCAGCCCCGGCCCGGCCCTACCCTGGGCGGTCAGGCTGTGGATGTTGTCATTCCCCAGCCAGAACTCCCCCGGCCGGCTGCCGAAGCCCCGCTTGTACGCGGCCCAGTCCCGGTAGAAGTCCACGGAGCCGTCCACCCTGCGCTGGAAAACCTGCACGGAAGCCGGGACGGGACACGGGAGGCCGGGCGGACGTCCCCGGCACAGGGGGCCCCGGCCTCCCCGGGAGCAGGAATTGACAGTTCGCAGAGCACTGCAGGCCGGCGCCACAGCACGGCCACCCGGTCTCATCCCAGACCCCACGAGAGGAAGGGGGAAATTGAGGCTCAGAGAGGGCAGGCAACAAGGCCAACGCGCACAGCAGGAGGGCAGTGGGCCCCCTCCGAGCCTCACCCTGTGGCCTGGACTTTCACCCATGGGTCGCCTCCTCCTCATTTCTGATTCTCCTCATCCTCAGGGAAGGGGGTCTCCCTGAGACTGGGAGGGGAGCAGAGAATTCCAGAGTGTTCTCCCGCCAGGCATAGAGCCGGTCTCCAGGACTCCCAGGCCGCCCTGCCCGGACCCTCCGCGCACTCACGGTCCAGCCCCCTCCGTCCGTGTCCATGTCGCAGAGCACGGGCAGTGGCCTGCAGTCCGGCAGGTAGATGGTGTGCCAGCCGCTCAGGATGTGGCCCTGGCTGAGCAGCTCCTGGCAGTTCCGAGGGCCTGGGAGGGGACTGGGATGGACATGGGCCCCGGAGCCCCGGGCAGGGCAGGGGCGTGGGGTTGGGGGCAGGCCCAGGAGGGAGAGGCAAGGGAGTGAGGTCTGCAGGGCAGGTGGACACGGAGACTTGGACGGAGATGTGGCCCTGGCCTCCAGCTGTCACGGCCACGCCAGGCCCCGGGCCTCTCAGCTCCCAGCACGGCCCCCGCCCAGTGTCCCGGGGCCTGGCCTTTGGGGCAGACGATGGCACATAAGGAAAGCGCCATGGCATGTGCTGGTTCTCCAGGCAGCAGCTGCCAGTGGCCGCATGACCCAGGGAGCCCGGCAGGTGCACAGAGCTCGGTTCTGGGCTCCCCAGCGAGGGGCTGGTGCGGGGGGTGGGGGTGGGGCAATCACCCACCTGTGGCACACGACTGAGTCTGGGCAGCGTCCCCTGTTGGTGGGGACAGAGGAGACACTCGTCACGAGGGGGAGCTCAGAGCCCCGGTTCCCACCAGCCTGACAGCTCCTGGACACAGCGGAGCAGGGACTCGCAGCCACACAGGCGGTCCCAGCACCGTCACCTCCAGCTCCGGCTAGGGCCGCCTGCCCGCCTCACTGGAGAGCACAGCCGGCTCCCCGTGTCCCTGCCTCTGGGGGCCGTGGTGGCAGCGCCCATCCTGCGGCATCCACTGGCCACGCTGGCCTCCCACCCTGGTCACAGCCGGGCGGCTCTTCCCAGCCCGGGTCATTCCTGCTCAGACGCGTCTGCGCCTCAGAGTCAGGTCGCCGCGGGCACCCTGCTGGCGGCATCGGTGCTCGGGCCTGCGCCCAGGCTTGTCATTTTCGCAGTAGACATGGGAGTCTTGTGTTTTATGATTTTTACTATTTTTAAAGTAAATGAACATATTAGACAAAACTTTAAAGAGGTCGAATGACCACATCTAAATGTCCTAATCGTTTGGCCTTGCCTGTCACTGGGGCGACGGCTGGCAGATGCCACGCTTGAGACCCATGGACTCTGAGTACCCAGTGCATGAGGTCCTTCCACTGTCCCCACACAGCCCAGAGGGACAGGGACCTGGAGATGAGACCCCCCACCTGGGGTGCGGGGCAGCCTGGGAGATTGAGAGCCTTTCCCGGGACATGGCCAGCTCACCTTTCTCCCCACGCAGCCCCTTCTCCCCGCGGACTCCTGCAGAGAGAGGCGGGAGGATGAGAGAGTCACCAGATTGTCACCTCAGCCCAGGGCTCCCCCCAACTCTGGGTTCTGCTCAGTAGAGCTGCTCTGGGGGCCGTGGGAAGGCAGCAGCCAGCCCGGCACAGTCCCGGCCTCTTGCCCCGGGCACCACACGCTGGCACGCTAAGGCCTTAGGATGTCAGGAACCAGGTGCAGGGCAAGGAGACACCGAGGTCTTGATATCACCAGGTCCCTCTCTGTCCCTCCCTGCTTCACACAGTCTCGAGCGTCCTGCTCGGGCCTCCCTCTTGTCCCCTCCTCACCTTTGGGCCCGGGGGGTCCTGCCTTCCCAGGGGCTCCGGCAGGACCTCGTTCTCCTATGAAATGCAAACACACGTCACTGAGAAAACGGGACCTGAACTGTCTTCCTGGGACCCTTCGCCCCAGGCAGCAGGGTCCCGCGCCCTGCGTCCACTCCGGTCCCAGGGACCCTCAGATCTCAGGCCCAGACACGGCCTGCCGGTGCCACAGGGGGTGACACAGCCTGCACAGTGGTGGGTGCTGATGGCCAGGCCTGCACCTGAGCTTGGGCTCAGGGTGGGTGTCCCCCAGCTCCCGTTTGCTCTTTGGAGCAACCTGGGCGCCATGCTGTGTTGACAGGAGTCCGGATCCCTGTCCCCGGGCAGGCACCGCCCTGCTCTTGTTGGGCGGGAGGTGCCAGCCATGCCTGAAGCTGGCCCGGGCGAGTCCCAGCTCCCCTTCTCACTGGAGTGTGAGCCCAGCAGGTCCTGGATCCTCTGGGACTCAGTTTCCTCGTCTGAGCTGGGGGGAGAAGACAGTGGGCACCCACGTCTGGGTGAGACTAAGGAGGAACACGCACTGCGGGAGTCTCGCCAGTGGTCACGAGACGCTGCCAGGGAGTCAAGGCCTCGGCAACCGGCCTACAGAAATGCGCAGGACGCAGCTCCGTCCGGAACCAGCTGGGACAGCAGCTCCCGCCCGAGCACGTCCAGAGCCCCCGCCGGACCCTGGGGTTGGCGCTGCCCCTGGCTGTGAGCTGGGCCCAGACCATAGCTCCCAGTCCCAGTGGGCGTCGCCCCACTCGGCATCCAAGTTCAGAAGAGCAGGAGACCCCCCCCATTCCTGCCCACCCACCCCTGGGGGCACCTACCTCTCCCTCCATGGGCGCCCGCCTCTCCCTTGGGTCCGGGGGCTCCAGGCAGCCCCGGGCAGCCTCGGAGGATGCTGAGCTTGTCGGAGCCCTCCAGGCCCAGCAGCGTCACCTCTGCACAGAGACACGAGTGCCCGGTCAGTGCCACCGCCCTGGTCTGATGCCCTCAGACCTGCAGGGAAGCCAGTGCCCAGAACAGAGGGCACCTGCCCCTTTGGTGACATCGGGTGTGGACAGGTGGCTGCAGCCAGAGCCACCGGCCTCAGCTGGAGGGCGGGCCCGGGAGTGAGTTTCCCACTGCGGTGGGGACTTGTTCTGCGCTCATCCCGGGGCACTGGTCGGGTGGGGAAGTGACGCTGGGCAGAGCCCTGGCCTGGAGGCCGCCCTGCCTGAGGGCAACCCCCTCCTGCGTGCTGTGTGTCCTGGGCACGTCACCTTCCCCCCTGTCTTCTCACCTGCCACGTGGGGGTTATAACAGGGCTATGGCAAGGGTTCGATTATAGAACAAAATTTCAAGAATGTTATGTAATTCCAGACCTTTAGGATAAGTGTCATTAACAGTAGGTAGTTTCAATAAATATTTCTAGGAAACTCAGGGAATTTATGTTCACACGAGTATTTTCGCTGCCCGACCTTAGCACGTGGTCACAGAGTGACTGGCCTGCCAAGAGGTCTCCCAGGTCCCCAGGAGAGAGGACGGGTCTGCCCCGGGGACGCAGAGCGAGCTGTGGCTCTGCTGGGACTGGACAGAGATTGTTTCTGTGTTTGGAAAATACGTTTTAAATTTTGTGGATGACAAGTTTAACACGTGCTCCTGAGAGACAACATAGAAAATAAGGAACAAAGGCATGCTGTCCCCGGCCGGCGTGGAGTTTCGACCTTTTGTGCAGTTTGGGTACATCCTTACCCCTTGCTCACTATTCAGAGCAAATATAAACTTTTGTTTTCTATTTCGTTAGTTTTGCGCATTAAAAAGAGTTCTTAATAATTTTAGACAATTAGGGGAAAAGGCACGTTTAGTGAAGAAAATTAAGCATAAGCAGCGGAGGGGCTGCCATTCTAGGCCTTTCTCTGCAGTGACATGACAACGATCATTTGCCCTGGGCCACCATGAATGCATGAGGGACCGTGGCTCCCACTAGGACCTATGCCAGTGCTCACCTGTGCTGAGCTCAGAGCAACGTCCTCAGTGTGGGCAAGCAGCGGGTGAGACAGAGTCTCCCCGGGGGTTGCGCCCAGGGCTGGAGCTGCTAGTCAGGGCACATGAGGGCCCCAGGAGCCCAACGGAACGAGGTCTGGACCCCGAGCAGGCCTGGTCACCCACACTGTGCCATGTCAGGGCCACAGTGGGAGCCCTGTCCCCAGAGCCAGGCAGATTGCAGACTGGACGACCTGCTGTGCTGGGCCTGACCCTGTGGGCCGTGCCGGGCTGGGAGGCCTCCCAGAGACGGTCATCACAGCCCCAAACCTGACCAGGGCCTGCCCCAGCCAGCACCCTGCACACACTCCACGTCCCGGTACGGCCCGTGCCTACCACCCTGGCGCGGTTGAGGCCCCGCTGGCCCTGCAGGCTGTGCGCCTGGCTTTGCACCCGGCCGGGCTAGCTCCAGGGTTCTGCTCAGAGCCCCGTGTGAGGCTGCACTTGCTTCTTTGAGATTCTGTCTCCTCTTTTTAATAGTGGCCTTTTAAAAAGGAATAAGGGTGGGACGTTGACAAAGGGCTTCCAGCTAGGACTGGCACACAGTGGTCAGGAAGTGGCCATCAGCTCCCAGGGACATGATCCCTCTGCTCACCTGGGGTCCGACTCACCTGGACAGGTGTCGGCAGCCAGGGCCCTGGTGCACAGGAAGGGGATGACCAGGAGGACAGGCGTGACCATAGCGGCTCAGCTCTACCACTCTGATTTCTGCCACGGAAGGAGCTCCCTGGCTCTTATGGGGCTGCGGCCACTCCCTGTCACCTCTGGCTCCATTTCCCTTCCCTGGTGGGGGTGGGCACTTCCTCCTGCTGGCCTGGTGGTGCCAAGTGGAGGCGGAGACGACCCAGCACCCACTCCTTCCACAGGCCCCACATGCTTCCTGTCAGCAGCCTCACTTCCCAGCAGGGACACACTCTGTCCCGCAAGGGGCCTCCCCAGGGCCCGTGTGGGGACGGCCCGTGTGTGTCTTTAGAGAAGGCCCAGGCCCAGCCCCTGGGCCCTGCTCTGCCAGGAGCACTCCCTGAGGAGTCAGGAGGAAGGGAGTGTTTGCGATCCAGCTCTTGAGCCATTCGCTTGCAGGACATGGGCTTCCAGTGCATGGAAGTTGGGGAATGTCCCATGTTGGGGGGATGGCTCCCAGGGGCTTGGTGCCAACCGTAGCAGACCTGCAGCTGGTGGGAAGTGGCACGGCCAGGCTGGGAACCTGACAGAGGGGTGACAGCTTGGGTCAGGCTCCAGTGCAGCGGGGCTGCGGACGAAGGACTGTGAATCGGGCTGCAGCAGCTTCAGAGCAGCAATTGCTCCCAGGGGCCACTGGACACCCCCTGCCCCCCCCCCCCCCCCCCCCCCCCGTGGAGAAGACAGGCTGGACTGGCCCAGGTTTAGATGCTTTGTCTACACAGCTCAGAGAAGGGCTCAAACCTCAAGCAACGGCTCACCTTGGGGTTAGCCCCATGAGAGGCAGAGGTGGCCAGTGTGCCCCAACTCCCACCCACCAGCGGCCCTCACACAGGTGTTGAAAGGATTGGAATCGGTGACCCGAGTCAGACAAACCCACGTGACACTCAGGCTCCACGGTGTACGCCAGTTCCGTGGGCCTGGGAATGTGAAGCCGTTCAGAGACCTTTACTTTGACTTTCAAGAGCCGAGGAGTTGCCAGACCCCGTACGGGCAGAACGTGGCCGGGAGAGGCAGGCTCCGGGCACAAGCAGAAACAGAACCCAGAGGCCTGGCCTCCCTCCTGCCACCTTCTCTCCGTCGTGTGGCGTCGAGGTCAAAATAGACACAGAGACACTGGGCTGTCGGAGCATGCACTGGACGCCCACGGCAGCCTGCCCACGTTCCCAGGTCCTCGGTCACCGGGGCTGCCTGCGTGGTGACTGCCGTCCTGAGCAGATATAACTCTGTCTGCCTAAAGCTAGATGGGTTCGAGCGACTGGAATTCTTAGTGTGACTATCTCAGCGTAAAGAAATCTATGTCGGTTTGGCATTCAGAGAATCGGCAATGCTTGAGAGTGTTTGGCCTATTACAGCGACAGCCTGATGATCCAATTAAAAATGTGAGGTTGAGTCAATCGAACGAGTTAGTGATTTTAGGTGGAAATCTCGCTGCGTGGACGTATAGTTTGGGAACGTGTAAGAGACTTTCCCCAAGTTCATCACATTCTTATGTTTAAACTATTAGATTTCTAAAAAAAATTAGCTTATATTCAGAAGGTTTTATTAAAGGTAGACAACTGAAATGCTAAGACATAAACTTAAATACATTAATTTCGGAAATGCAATTACAATGTTTGAAGCTGTTAAATTAAGTCAGTGAAAGGACCAAGGCCTCTTAAAGGAAGTCGTGAGAACGTGCCTGTTGCAGATGGAACAGGGTTTCCAAGCCAAATTTAAAGGCTTGTGGAAGCGCTGAACTTATGAAGATGTAATTTTAATGAACGGACAAATTACATTTGAATTGATCTTTTTCATCAACAAGGTAACAATGCGCTGAGTGATGTTCTCTGTGCAAGAACTTAAAAAAAAAAAACAAGCAAATAAAACACCTTAGAGACACCAGGACCAGGCACAGGTCAGCCGCCGCAGGTGGGGAAACTGAGGCCCAGAGAAGGAAAGAGGCTAGCTTGGGGCCACGCAGCTCCCCTCTGCCTCCCGTCCATTCCCGACACCTGCCCTGGGCACCCAGCAGGGTCTTTGCATCCAGGTGGGTGGCTCAGAAGCCAGGCTCTGGCACCTTCCTCTGCCGGCCTCGTCTGTAAGGACTCCAGCACAGGACTCAGACACTCAGACCCCCGCGGAAGGTCATTGGCATAGTCAATAACAGATCAATCCAGGGACGATGATCAGAAACTAACATCCTGTGACTGGCTTCCTTGCACCCAGGGCTGCACCTGCTGGTGACCTGGGGAGGCGTCCCTGGGCCACGCAGGCATTTGGCCTCCGGTGTGTTCTGGCCTCACAAGTTGGAGGAAAAACGTGCTTATATTTAATAAGCACCTACTGCATGCCAGGCGCGGTTTATGTCCTGTACCACAGCGGGGAACAAGACAGACAAGTCCCCGTGCTCTTGGGAACTGTTCTATTGAGGGAAGACAGCAAATAAACAAATAGGCAAACAAACAAATTCACAATTATTATGTCATCACCTATAACTCGAGAAAGCAATATGGGCTACAAAGAGAACATAAGTAGGGTGTATTATTTATGCAACATAAACTGAAATCTCTGTGGCCTGACACACACACACACAAACATGCACACACACATATACACACACATATGCATGCACACGCACACGCATGCACACATATATGCACACACACACAGAAAGTCTATCTCTCACTCCCTTAAGAGAACATGGTGAGTGCCCCAGGCCGGCCAGCGTCCCTCCCGCAGTGATTTTGGTCTCAGCTGCCTCTGGCACGCGGCTCTGCCACCTTCCATGTGCGGCCCCTGCCCTGAACGTCACCTCCATTCCAGCCACCTACAAGCGAGCACCCAAGGCGAGAGCTTCTGCAGGCTGGAGGTGCTGCACCTCCCTCCCACCCACCACCGCTGGCCCGACTGTGTCGCACACAGCCCGGTGAGCACAAGGCATGCTGGGAAATGCC
The DNA here is from genome assembly GCA_008750895.1 of Mirza zaza. Lineage (NCBI taxonomy): Eukaryota > Metazoa > Chordata > Mammalia > Primates > Cheirogaleidae > Mirza > Mirza zaza. The sequence goes on from VSMD01140519.1 coordinate 58,028, forward strand.
TGGTCATGGCCGGGGAAGGAGAATCGGGAGTTGCTGAGCTCAGGGAAACGGGCAGAGGTCATCTTAAGGTCACTGTTTGCCTGGAATATGTTTTGCAACCATTCGCCCTCACCCTGTTTGTCCCTGAGAGCATTTCTCGCAAACAGCGTGTCCCGGTGTCCTGCTGTGTTTTTAGCCATCCTGACCACCTGCCTGGCGTGTGCGGGTGATTGACGTTAACGCAGTTATTAGCGTGGCACTGTGGGGTCCGCCGGCTCGCCATTTATCCTGTGTCCTGCCTGTCCTCTCCCGCCCACGTCCTTGGTTGGTGGAGAATGTTTAGCACCTCGCTCTGCCCCCTGCATGGCCTTTTCAGTTCTCCCTCTCTGCACCCTCGTGGGCGGCTGCTCCGGGGAATATGATGCTCATCCTGGGCTTGTCACCGTGTCCCTCACACGGCGATGATGCCACATCTTACCTAACAGAGGAAGCTTACTGCAATCCTTTTCCTACTGTGAAGAGATTTTGCTTCTACGTGTATAATGAACCCCAAGACATATAACTATTATTTTCATTTTTAAAATTTCAAATTGTCTTTTAACAACAATTTTAAATGAGGGGAAATTATTCTGAAGGCACCGTCAGATTGACCCCTCTCCCTCCTCTCCGTTCCCCGGGCATCAGCACGTCCACCCGGCCACATTCCCTCTGCGAGACCTTCCTGCCACCTTGCAGGGGTGTGGTCTGCAGGCCGCAGACTCCCCCGGCTTTCGCCCAGCTGAAAGTCTCTCTGTTCTGGTGACATTTAAGAAGTGAAAGGCGTGATTCAGACATGCAATATTTGGGGTAAAGTCTGACAGAAATTGGGAAAGATCTGGGTGGATTTAAGAAACAGCAAGAAGGCTGGAGCACCAGAGAGCGGTAAGGGAGATAGTTGGTAGGTTCGAGTGTGGAAGGTATTGATTGTGCAGGTGTGCAGGTGCCTGCCCCCCCCAGGGTGGGTGTCACCTGCAGGTGCGCTGGTGCCCCCTCCTGCACAGGGCGGGGTGTCACCTGCAGGTGCACTGGTGCCCCCTCCTGCACAGGGCGGGGTGTCACCTGCAGGTGCGCTGGTGCCCCCTCCTGCACAGGGCGGGGTGTCACCTGCAGGTGCGCTGGTGCCCCCTCCTGCACAGGGCGGGGTGTCACCTGCAGGTGCGCTGGCGTCCGCCCCCACACAGAGGAGGGCCCTGCCCCTCAGAAGCTGTGCGGTGATGCGTGTGCTGTGTGAGCCCTGCGTGTTGGGATGGCTGGCCACTCAGGGTTAGCAGCACGAACACTGAGAGTGGTGCTCTCGGTCCGTCTCCCGTCGCCAGGACCTACCTCTTCCATAGTCCTGCCCCCTGAGGAACTCTCAGTCTCGTAGGTTCCAGTTTTAAAATGAATTTGAGAGAGGCCCCAAGGGCAGTGGGACCCTCACTGCTGAACATGCCAGTTCTGGGCACATGCCCGGGAGTCCCACGTCTCCCAGCCCACGTGATTGCCATTCGTGGATTTGGAAAGGTGAAGCGGGTTGTTTCTGCTCGGGATGTGCACGTGGCTTTCGGTGAAGCGTTTACCCCCGGGAGAGTCCTGGCAGGTGACGCTTTCCTGGCCGGGGACAAGAACAGCTGCCGCCAGCCGGGTTCACCCGCCCTCCGCCCAGGAGGAAGCTGTGGTGAGGGAGACGCAGGCTCTGCCGCGGAGACAGAGTTTAATCTGCGTAGCACTGAGGAGGGGCAGGAGAAATTTCCCAATCCGCCTCCCTGAGAACTCGGGGGACAGGGTTTTTAAAGACGGTTTGGCGCAGTCAATCGAGTCTGCCTGTTGGCTGGGCTTGGGGGCGGGGGAGCCATAGGGGTGTAGAAATTGTCTCCTTTGCTGGCCAGGTTCTTGGGTGGGGTCCACGCCCAGCCGAGTCAGCTCCTGGGTATGGGCCGCGGTCTGGGAGGGTCAGCCGCTCGCTCCACTGGAAGGCGGGGCCTGGAAGATACTCAGGAACTACCGCTAGTTTTCCAAAAGGTGGTGTTATCTACGGAGAAAGCTGAGCGTCTCTGACCACCAGCCGTGTGGCCCCAGAGTGGCAGTTAGAGAGAAGCCAACGGGGGACGGGTGCTAGTTATTGTCATTACTTTTAGCTGGGCCCGGGCCTTATTTGTAGCCGGGCCCTCACACGGCTCTCGCCTTGCACCCTCCAGCAGTTTGCAGAGGCGGAGTCTAACAGACCCCAGTGCCCAAAGGAGGCTCCGGGGCCCTCACGCCAACTTGAGTCCAGCGAAGGCAGCCTACTTGTCCTTCCCGGCCTGTCTCAGGTGTGCCGGGAGGAGGAGGAGGGTCGGGGAGGGGAGGCCCAGGCCTGGCCCCTCTGCACCTGTTAGCCTCTGCAGGCTGAGGGGGTGGTGACAACGGTCTGCAGAGCCTGGGCAGGGTCTTCCAGACCTCAGACTCTACTGGACACCTGGCCAGGCTGTCCCTGAGCCTCATGCATCTGCAGGGACTGTTTCGGTGCAGCAGCGTCCCCTCTCCCGCTGGGGACAGGTCAGGATGGGTTTCCTGGGGCCCCCGGCGAAGTAGAACAATCTTGTCTTCCTGGCCCGCTGGCTGACTTCCCAGAGGAAACCCGACAAATGTCCACGACTCCCGTGCCGGTGGTGCCTCGGTGGTCACCCAGGACTGTGTCAGCTCGCGCTGGGCCCTGCTTTCCCCATGTCCCCTGTCTCAGTGGGACAACTGAACACCCACCACTCCAGACAGCCGTATCACAGTCACTGGGTGTCCTTGTCACCCCTTTGGGTTGAACCCAGGGGGTTGTCCACTCGTCCTCTGTTGAGCTGGTCAGGAGGATGAAGTCGCCGTCGTGAGACGGTGGGATCAGCAGGAACGACTCCTGTGCGTGCTCCAGATGGGCTTGTTATTAGAAGTATTCAAATCTGACCACGACATCTACATAATATGTTTTATATGTATGTAAAATGTGCATTTTATGTGTGCATGTAAAATATATGTAACATTAAGTAAGCACACCTATAACTTCATTCAGTGTGACGTACTGGATCCCTGTGTCAGATTTTAGCACTGGGACTCGTCGCAGCTCTTGGTTCAACCCACTTGGCTCTGAGGGGTGTTCTCAGCCTGCGGAGGTCTGGGCGGGTGGGGACGGTGTTGTCTCTGTGTGACCGAAGAGAAGCGGGTCCCAAGCACAGCCGCTCACAGGGACCAGCGTGGGGTACAGGACTTAAACACCGCATGTCGGGCTCCCAGCCCCATGTGCCCTCTTGTGCACATGTGCAGGTGTGTGTGCATGATTTAAACACCGCAAGTCTGTCCCCAGACCCATGTGCCATCTTGTGCACGTGTGCATGTGTGTGTGCATGTGTGTGTGTGTGGCATGTGTTCATGTGTGTGTGTGGGCGTTTGTGTGTTCATGTGCACATATGCATGTGAGTGTGGTATATATGGATGTGTGTCTTCTTGTGCACATTTGTGCATGTGGGGGCATGTGTGTTCATGTGCACATGTGCATGCATGTGTGTGTGTGCATGTGGGCGTGCCCCTGCAGTACTGCTGGGAGATCTGGCCCATGGTCTAAGTGCCCCCAGGTCCCCTCGGCTCTGCTCCGCACAGGCCCCAGGTGAGGCTGACAAAATGCAGGGGGTGCCGCATCACGGCTCCAACACCCTCTGGGATCTCCTCACTTCCTGCAGTGGAAGCTGGGAGCCACCCCGTGGCCACTCCCTGGTGGGGGGCTCCTCCGCCCATGCCCGAGGGGCACTCCCTGGGGGCGCAGCCCCTGGGGCCGAGCAGTTTTCTGGCCACGTGCTGCTCCTGACGCTTTGAGGGTCGCTGTAGGTCTCAGTCACCAACTCCCCAGACCCAGCTGGAGGCTCTCTCTGCAGGACACCTCGGGATGCCACCAGCTCCCGGCTGTGGCATCCAGGCGCTCCACGCGTGACACCCGTGCCACGGGCTGCCGGACTCTGCTGCAGGGACCTCGGGCCCAGCAGGCTTTGACGACCGCCAGGGTCCGGCTCCTGAGCCGCCGTCTCCAGCTCGGACAGCTCTATCGCGCCACCTTCGTCCAGTCCGGGACGTCGAGACGCGAACGTGCTGCTCAGATTCACGGCGAGTTTTAATTGGCATTTGTTCCTCAAAGCATCTCAGCATTTCTCAGTTTGGTCTTTAAAATGTCGATGTGGAGAAACAGTTGCTTCCTCCAGCCTTGCAAAGGCTTGACGTGTGGACCGTTTCCTGCGGTCCTTTCCGGAGCTTGTCTCTGCCGCTAAGGCCTTGCCAAGTGCAGTCAGCAGCCACCTGTGTCACTGTCATCGTGTTTCCTGCCTCTTCCCCTAAGGCTACAAGTGATTGGTCCGTGATCTGCCCGCAAGCTGTTAGGTCGCCCAACGGCAGTTTCAGGGGATGCTCTGGCCCCTCAGCCGGGCTCCCCAGCCCTCCATCCACCCGTGCTCCGTCCTGGGACGGCAGGCCTCACATCCCCCCCTGACCCGGGCAACGCTGCAGGTTTCCCTCCTGCTGTGGCTCTATCGCAGCCCCTGTCCCCCACGGTGGCAATTCTTAGATGATTCAGGACCGCTGCAGTCGGTGGCTCTTAAGCTTGAACATGCATCAGTCACCTGGTGGCCCTGTTAAAACACAGCATACCCGGCCACTCCCAGAGCCTCTGACTCAGCTCAGGAAGCCACACGGCTAACAAGGCGATGCCCCCGCTCCCCGCCCGTGCAGCCTGGTCTAGGCGAGGCCACAGTGACAAACAGTCCCCGACTAAGACAACGAGGTCTGTCCTGCTCCCGCTGCAAGTCCAGGCAGCCCGGCCCGCGGCTCACTCGGGGGTCCCGCTAGTGGTGCAGCCGCTCCGTGGATCATGGCAGGTGACACGCAGGAGTGGACTGCTCCGTCAGGCTGGAAGTCACATGTGTGCGTCCTGCGTGCTCAAGGTCATTGGCTGAGAAGAGCCCCCTGTCCCCTGTCCCCAGCCGCAGGGCCCAGGGCGTCTACCCCTGCTAACGTACAGCTGAGCAGGACGGAGAGCCAGGTGCACACCGTGGCCTGGACGCCCACATCCCCGGCAGGCCTCGTGGCTGGTGCCCCAGGGAAGACAGCTGTCCACAGCCAGCCTCTGCCACTCCTGAGGGAAGAGCTTCACCCGAGGGTGACTGGGGCAGCCGCTTCCCCCTCGTTCTGTGCCCACCGCCATGGTTTTGGGAGCTCCTGGCGTCCTGGGGCTGTGCACAGTGAGCATGGGATCGATGCAAGGGAGTGGCCTGGTCACACAGTAAGAAGACAGCCAATCACATCTCTTCACGGTGGGAACAGGAAACTCAATTTATTGAAAAATCTATTACAATTATTCCTTCGTTACACAGGTTTAAAATAGTTTGAGGCACCCTTTCCTGGGCATTACAGTTAAAACGTATGACATGTCTCTTGGATTTTTAGGAGATGTACAACGGGTCATTGGACATCATATTTTAAAGGGCCTGACATCCTGGAATCTTCACTGCAAGTTTTCTGCTTGCCGTTTTTCCTTCTCACCAACATCTGTCCAGTTATATTTATTGGGAGGAAAAAATGAAATTACGCCAGAAGAATTTCTGCAAATATAAGAAGTAACTTTATTGCAATATACCGTAGCTAAAGTGGTCTGGGGAGAAGGGGACACATTTTGAACTTCCGTACGAATTACAAAAGACCATGGAGGGACCGACAGAGGAAGAAAATGACAAAATGAAAAGAACAAATCCGGCGGGGTGAGAAATCAAAACAGAATCACATGACCTAGACAAAACCCACAGGGCATCACATGACAATCCTCGGGTTTGGCTTTTCTTTCGAAGAGAGGAAGGTGACAGTCACTACGGACGCTGGCATCCTGGGCTCCAGAGACTCTCCAAGCTGGACTTTTCTTTGGCAAGAGCGAGGCTTGTTTTTCCAGGGACACTCAGAAATCCATGTGGGTGACGTTTTGCTCGTCCTGGCTCGCTTTGCCGCCGTTTCCGGAGCGGGAGCCAGTTCCGAGGAGGCGGGCTGGGGGTCGGACAGCACCAGGGCTGGGGCAGCCCCCAGGGGCCCGGACCCCTCTTCCCAGGAAAGGGCATGGCGCGGGGCCACTTTTCACAGTGAAGGGCTCACCTTTCCCGGCTGTCCACGTGGGTCCTCCTGCCCGCGGATGGTGGCCCCCTGGCCTCCACGGCCGGCCGGCCCGGGGGAGGTTCCCAGAGCGCACCTTCCGGAAACCCGCGTCCAGGACGTTTGCAGATGGCGATCGAATTGCTTACGTGGGATAGAAGAGCCGCCGCAGCCCTGCAGAGACGCGCAGGGTCAATTGCACTTTTCTCTGTCCGCCGAGGCCGCTTTGCGGGCGGCTGGGCGGAGACAGCGCGGAGACGACCCAACGGCTTCCATTCAGGTCTCGGAACAGACACAGAAATTAGCACCACAAACATTGGGCACCCGAATACAGCCTGCTGCGGTCACACCGCGCACAACGCAGGAAGAGTCTTTTTATTTTGGGCGTGTGTGGTTTCCAGATCGAGAGGCACAGCCCCGGACTCGAGGCGGGCCCGTGCCCGGCGGGAAGGAGGGTGGCCTGCGCCTACCGCAGAGTCCCTGGCAAGAACTCGGACTGCGGAGGCAGAACCAGGAAGAAGGAAGCAGGGAGGAGGAGGCCCGGCCAGGTGCCCCAGCGTTGCCTTCAAGGAGGTCTTAAACAGATAGCACCACAAAAGAGAAGTGTAAAAAATCAGCACCAGTTTCGTTGAATCATCATCTACAGAAAGTGGGGTTTCCCTGCCCTGGACACTCTCCCGTCAGGCTGTGCAGGAAGGAAAACGGAAGGAGGAAGCAGTTGAAATGAATTGAAGCCTGGAGTGTCATCTAAGTGCATGAAGAAAAAGGCAGACGTTTCAAATTCTTTTTTCCTCCCCATAAAAAATACAACTCTAGAGCCAATGGGACCACGGTCTGCAAGGGGCGCTGGTACCTGCTCTTCCGCTGCCTGGCTGCCGGCACCTTCCGATCCGCGGCACATTCCCTGCGGGGCGGGGCGGGGGCCTGCCCACTTCTGACCGGAACTGGGCTGCACCCCCAATCCCCCCTCCCCCCACGCTCTTTCCTGGGGGGCTGAGGCCGGGTTCCGTGCGTGATTGAAAGCCAGGCACACTTAACATTTATAACAACACAATACAAATATTTACTTAAAACTCACAAAAACATAAGCACCTTTAATCCATCGGAAAGGCACATGCGGAAAATGACATTTGGCCTCGGAATGGATTGTGTTGAGGGTTGTTAAAAACAGAGGCTTTGGTGACGGTGGGTGACCTTTACCGGGCTCGCCTCGGAACACTTTTGAAGGTCAAGGGAAATACGCATCTTCAAGTTGAACTTAAAAACAAAAAAGTGACATCCCAACACGGCAGCCCCTCCCCCGCCCCTGCGAATTACTGGTGGTTAGGACATCCGGGCGGTTGGGGGCGGGGGGCGGGGGGCGCGGCCCCAGGCCCTCCCTGTGGCGTGTGGCGCAGGCCGGGCGTGGGCACGGCCCCAGGCTGTGGTGCAGCTAGGTCATGTGATTCGGCTCCGGGGCGGGACGCGGCGCTTCCCTCTGTTCTCCCTCCGGGCGTGGGGTCCGGCGCCGCCGCGGGGTCCGAGGCGCGGATGAAGTCGGGTGGGAGGGGAGCGAGAAACCTTCACTGTCCAGGATCGGAGTGTGCACGGGGCACTCACGAACGACGTGCTGAGGTCACGAGGTTGCGCTGGGGAGACCCGGGCTCGGCGGCTCCTAGCCCATGAAGCAAGCCGGCCCCACCTCAAATCCGAATTTCTGTGATGCTTCGCCGAAGTCATTGAACATGACGTCCACGATGGGCACTTGCTCCACTTTGGGGGTGTCGATCTCCAGAACCGTCTTCTGGTAGCCTTTCTTGGTCTGGGGGAGGGGACACAGGCAGGCGGAAGTTCAGCACAGGGGGGCCCCCAGGGGTTGCCCATCACCCCCACCCCTGCATGGCTCCAAAACCCAGGAGGGTGTCCTGCCCACCCCCACCCGCCCCTGCACCCCGACCCCCGCGCAGGCAGCGATTCACCCTGTTCCTTTGGGTAGTGCTGGAGGGCACACGCTTCCCAGGGCATGTGCTAACCCACACCAGCCCCACGAGGTGAAGGGCCTCCCCTGAGACTTCCCGCACAGCCCGGAGGCACGAGGCAGGTGGAGGCCCAACCCGCCCCCACGGCCCGGCCCGCTGCGGCAGGTTCTGCTTCCAGGCAGCACCGCCAGGCCCCAGGACGGGCCACGGACAGGCGGGGCCCCCTGCAAAATGAAAATCGGGGCTGGTGCTCAAAAGTGCAGGATTCCCAGATGGCACGAGCAGAGCGCTGGGCCAGGCGATGGCCCCTGTCACACCCATGGGGCTGGCCCTGCCCTAGGCACTCAGCGGGCTGGGCCACTCGGAAGCGAGAAGATGCTTGCTGTTCACAAGTGTGGGGGGGAGGGGACCCCACGTACCATGTGGAGCAGGGGAGCACTGGGTAAACCGAGGCACAGAGTGACAGGGACAACGCCCCGAATGTGAGGCCTGCAGGACGACTCAGCTCCCACCCCTTTCTCAGACCCGTCAGGCAGGAAGTGAGCCCAGGAGGCCACGTCTCCCAGAACACAGGGAGCCAAGGTGCAGGAGCACTCGGTCCCCAAAGCCACCCAAACTCAACTGAGCCTTCGGGACACTCATGAGTGAGGCTGAACTGGCCCCGTCACCCCACAACTTCCCTGTGTCTGGGTCTTTCCCGGGATCCGCACGGGATTCCGCCTGCCGACCTGTCTTAGACAAGTGGCTTTCGCTGCCTCCGACCAAGGCGAGACTTAAGCGATCTCAGCTGGACCTGGGCCCAGGAAGACTCTCCCTCCGCCGCCCGATCCCCAGAAAAAGCCACCCGAGGGCAGAGCAAGCCGGAGCCAGCGGGGACTCCGTCCAGGGGACAGCGTCTCTGGGACACACCCAGCAGAGGTTGCTGGCAGACCCCAAGGCCAGAGACCCCAACGTCAGCCCTGCCTCTGCCGTTGTTGGCCTTCCTGACCGGGGAGGAAGGCAGGGCCCGGCAGGTCACACTCGCCACTGCCACGGTCTCCTGTTTTCGTCCCCCGGGCGACGGTGTTAGGAGGAAGGGCGTCTGGGAGGTGCCTAGGTGGCGGGTGGTGCCCTGGCACCTTGTACCAGAGGACCCCACTCTGCCTCTGCAACCCGGGAGGCCCTCACCAGACCCCGACCCTGCTGGCACCCAACCGCAGACTTCCAGCTTCCAGAACTGTCAGAAATAATTGCCTGCCGTTGACAAGCCACCGGGCCCATGGTGATTTGCTAGGCAGCCCAGACCCTGAGCAAGACATTCCCCCATTTCCGACTCGAGTGAGACAAGTGCCTGCTGCTCCAGGCTGATAAACGTGGAGGGCTAATGTGTTACAAGCAACAGTTGGACCAGTGCACTCTCCGTGACTCAGTTTCCTCAGCGTGCACAGGGGGACGCCACCTTCACGGAGGAGGTGGGGGAATGGCACGCACCTCGTCTGTGCTGCCCTCGGGCCTGTCCCCGGCCCTCCGAGCGTCTCTGACGTCACCTTCGCGTTTCACTGTCCTCCAGCCCTCGTCCTCCCCCACCCCTGCCTTGGCGGGAGCCTCCCTCCTCGCCGCGGCGGGCTCAGGCCGGGATTGTCTGAGAGCCGGGATCAGAACGCAGCGAGAACACGCGCTCTCCGGGGAGCCTGTCGGCCCTGCGCAGCGCCGACCCCACGCCAGGGACGTGGAGTCCGCAGGTCCCAAACCCGCGTCTTGTTCAATAGTCGCTCAGACAACTACGATCTACGTGGCGTCCAGCCGGCCTTCGGGAGACGCTGTCCCGAAGCATGTCACCATACGGCGGCTCGGGAACACGGCAGCGCAAACACTCTGGTTGCAGGGCAGCCCTGCCCTGTCTGCGGCCTGGAGCCGGCCTGGAGGCCGCGGGAGGAGGCCAGGGGCCAGGTGCAGCCTGCTGCTGCTGGGAAGGAGCGGCGGGCGGCAGCGGCTGGACACGTCCTCCAAGACATGTGGCCACCACGTGCTCCAGGTGTGAAGCCTGGGAAGGCTGCTGACCTCTCCGCCCTGCCTCCAGCTGGCACGGAGGTGCCGGAGACCCCTCTGCCTGTCCGGCCCACGTCCCCCGGCCTCTCTCTGCGCCTGGCCCAGTCCGACCCAGGGAACCACATGAGATGGCCGGGCCCGGGCTTCGCAGGGCCAGTGCTGTCACGGGGAGCCGCGTGACCTCGCAGACGGGGCGGGGAGCCAGCGAGCCGCCTGGCAGGGCGGGGCCCAGCCCCCACTGCCCCCCCTCCCCCCACCACCGCCCCGGGAAGGCAAGCCAACGGGCCACCTTGGGGACAGCATCATCGGCCTCTCCCACCGGGGACATCGGCGTTTGCCCAGCGGGCGGGTGATGTCACCTGGATTTACGGGGCCCCCTGCTCCAATTACCAGAGCGCTGAGACGGGGCACACTTAGAGCCAGCCGCCGAGCGAGCTGTTACCCCGTTATTCCGGGGCATAAATAACCATTACGGGTGGCGATGGCCCCCGAGGGCACACAAAGCCGAGCAAACGGCGGGATTTGTGTGCCGCGGCTCCGGCGCTCTTGCCGGGTGATTTGTGCCTCTCTGCGGGCCGTGCGGAGCCCCGTCAATCAGGTTCCCCAGCCGAATGGCGCCCGCGGCAGGACGCCAATTTCCCGGCCGTTATTAAAATACGAATCAAGCAGGCCTCGGGGGCTGAGGCAGGCCTTCCCAAGTTCGGGGCGTCGGGGCCTCCTGCAGGCGCCCCGTAATTAAATGGGAGGGCTGTGACTTTTCGCCACGGCGGAACTCGTCGGGGGTCTGGGGTGGGCAGGGCACCCAGGGGTCCAGCCGGCTTCCCCGCACGCCACTCCCCACGGGCGCCCCGCACCCACCACGGCGCCCTTCCTTCCACCGGCGTCTCCCTCCTCCCGCTGCAGGGCTGCCGCTTTGGGGTACATGGGGGGGACACAGGAGCCAGGTCCTCCAGGCCTCGCGTCAGGGGAAGCCCTTGGAGACCCCTGCAAATCTTGACGGTTCTTTGCGCAGAACCGCGGTTCTACAGGGGCAGATTCTGACCCCAAGGGACATGCGGGAATGTCTGGAGACGTTTTTAGCTGCCGGCGTCCAGCAGGTAGAGGCTGGGGGTGCCGCTAAACGTGCCCCGACGCCCGGGACAGCCCCCACACGGAAGAAGAATCACCCGGCCTGGAATGTCAGAACTGCTGAGGCTGGGAAACTGCCCTAGAACCAAGTCTCCTCTGCGTGACTTAAGAGACTGAAACTAGGAAATGACAGGTGGGCGTCAAGGACAAGCCAACTGTGTCTCAATTCTCAGAAGAGCTTCCTGATACTCAGACTTTGCAACCAAGGCCTGGGCTGTCTCAGGAGGTAGTGAGAACCCTGTCGTGGAGGCATTCAAGGGGCAGCTATGCCAGGAAGGGGCTATGGTGGGAAGAATGCTAACGTGGGAATCGGGAGACTCAGCTCTGCCATCCCCGAGAGACCTGGGGCAAGTCACTGCCCCTCTCTCTGGGGCTCTGGTTTTGCACCTGTAAACTACAGTGAAGATGCGGATCGGTGGTTCCCACTCAGAGGGGGCAGGAGTTTCCAGGGGCGTTTGGCTCATGGAGGCTGGCCATGCCGAGCGCCCCGAAAACGGGTGGCCACGCCACCCCAGATGCTGATAGCACCCCAGCAGCTACCAGGCCAGAGGAGGGGGCTTTCGCTCGTGAAGTCAGAAAGACATGAGCCTGGCCCAGGCCCGGAGGCAGGCAGGGCCAGGAGCCTGGGTTCCAGGCCCAACAGCATTGCTAGAAACTTCTGGGGCCTCCCAATTTTGCAGTTGGCATGAGTAGGGGTGGGCGTTTCCTGAGAAACCGGGATGGAAGAAGTTGAATCTTCCAGGAAGCTCTTAAGAGCGGCGGGAACCCGTCCGAGCCAAGGTAGGGAGCCAGGGGCCGGCCTGCCCTTTAACTTCGAGGTTCTTAACGGATGTGCCTTTCCATTGCCTTCCGGGGAATGTTCTCCTCTCCTGGAAATCTGTTCTGTTCCTTTCATCAGGCGACACATACTGGGCCAGCCAGAGTGTTTCCCTTTTTGCCAAGGAAGCCAGGGAGCTCGAAGCCTAATGCAGGGCTCTATCCGCTCAGGCCCTGCCTCTCTTCTATAGGTTCCTGATTTCTCTTCACCTCCATGCTTGCTTACTGCCTTGCACTTGGGGGCCCATGTTGTCTAAAAATAGTCACAGGAGCGGGGGGTACATCTGGGGCCTGTGGTGGGTCAGATGCAATTCTGAGCTCTTTCTAGGCAGGACTTGATGTGCTCCCCGGAAAGCTCTGTGAGGCAGGCGCCGTGCTGTCCTCGTTTGGGGAAGGCGGAGGTGGACTCAGGAAGCAGCGTGGGGCGCGTGTCAGAACAGGTGCACGTGCTAGAGGTGGGGCGCCCCGGTGTTCTGGGACAGCCTTTCCCAGGAACGGGCTCCCGACCTCACACGGGGAGGTCCGCGCATTCCACAGTCGGCCCCGGGGCACCGGCTCAGACCAATCCCGGAGGGCGGCGGCGCGGGGAGGGAGGCCGAGCCTCGGGGAAGACACCCCTGCCACGCGTGGCCTGCCATGCCCCGTCCCAGCATGGCTTTAAACTCAAAGCAGCCCTCGGCGGTCAGAGCTGATCCTTTTGGAGGGCAAAGGAGCCATGCTCATCAGGCCTCAGGGCCCGGCGCTCCCCGGGGCCGGGCAGGGAGGAGGCAGGACTGACTGGCACCCGGGTCCGCCTGGCGCCAAGTCCTGCTCTCAGGGACCCTGGGCGGGCCGGGCCCTGAGTCAGCACCGCCGTCTCGCACTGCCCTGGCCCCGCCCCTGCTCAGAGCCCCAGCTGGGTGAGCCCGGCTCACTCGGGACGGGTGTGGCAAGCCAGAGGGGCCTCGGGGGGGCAGGCAGCGGGGTCGGGTGTGAACCCCAGCGCGAGGGCTCAGCAAGGCTCAGCAAGCCGCACCCCACTCGGGCCCCGGCCCCGCCCGTGTGAGCAGAGCCACCCTCCCACGGGGAGACGGCCTCCAGTGTGCCGGGCACCGGGAGAGCTGCTGACCTCGGCCACCGCGGTGCTGCCGCCACTCTCGGAGTCTGCAGAGCACTTCCCGGAGTGGCCGCGTTCTCGCGAGCAAGCCCAGAGGCAGCCCCGGCCCCCCACAGAAAAGATCTGCCAGGGAGAGGGAGGCCCCGAGTTCCGAGCTGGAACCCACAACGGGTCTTCAACTCTTTGCCCCACGTCACTCCCAGGGACGGTGAGGAACCCAGGACCCTGGCTTTCCCTGCCAGGCCTCCGAGTTCCTTCCTGACCCACAGCACTATATGGAAGGTTCCAGAAGCTCTGGCTACTACGTATGCTCAGGACTCCAAGTTTTCTGGCAACCTGGGGGCCCTCCCTGCCCCTCCAGCAGGCAGCTCAGGGCCCGGCACACGGCAGACCCCCGTGGCGGGGTGCTGAGCGGGCACCGAGCCCCGCAGACGCACAGGCACACGATGTCACCCAGGGTGGGGGCCTGGGACACTCACAGCGCAGCCGTCCACCAGGGCGCGGATGTAGGGGCTGTTGTCGTAGGACATCTCCTCGTCGTTGGAGCCCAGGAAGCGGATGGCCTTGTCGTAGCTGCCCGTGGCTGCGTCCTGCCAGGCCACCGACTGGTAGCAGTTGTAGGTGAGGTTCTGGTGGGCGGAGGCGCTCAGCAGCCGCAGGAAGGTCATCTGCACCACGCCCACGGGGTTGCCCTCGGCGTCCACGTAGGAGAGCTGGGGGAAGGGGAGAGGAAGGGTCGGGGGTCAGCGGGGCAGGGACACACATGGCAGCAAAGCTGTCACCTGCGTCCTGTCTCCTGGAGAACACCGCCTGGAAACATGCTGTGCCCACAGACGCCCGAGGCCAGCGCCTGGGAGCACAGTGAGCCAGGCCTCATTCCTTCAGGGACCTAAATGACCCTCCCGCTCCTCTCGGCCACTCTTCCCTTAAGGGACGGCCTCCCAGGGCAGCGAGCAGGCCTGCCTGCGGCCAGGGCTCCGGCAGCTGCCTTGCTGTGTGGACGGGGCAGCCCAGGACTCTGGTGACAGGACTGCCACTGAGAGTCCCCGCCCTACGGCAAGTCCCCAGGAGGCTCTAGGGGAAGACAATGTGCTACATCTTCAGTGGCTTCTCGGGCGTCACCAGCTGGGCACCCAAAGCTGGGCTGTCAGCTCAGCCAGCCCAGGGGCTGGTGCAGTGAGTCCCAACTTCGGCATCTCTTTTGCAAACTCGAGCTGCCCGAAACACTTGTCGGTGCCAGGGGCCCCCAAAACGGGGCCTGTGCCTCTCTCCCCACCCCAGCAGGTCCCCGAAGGCCCCTCTGCAGGGATGGCCTGGCTGAGCAGGGCTGGGCCCGGCCCGTCTGCAGCGTCGGGGACTGGAGAAGACAAACTCCAGCGTCTGAGACCAGCTGTCCCCACCCCTGGGTAGCTGTCACCCCAATTCTGCTTCAGACCCTGTCCCAGCCCGCCCCAAGAGACCCGCACTGAACATGTGAGAAATTTAAATCCATATGCCAGAAGTGCGTGGGCGTGGGGTGTGGGGAGAAGGGGGACACACTTCATAACCCGCTTTTTGAACAGCTCCGGCTAGAGAGAACCGAGGTAAAGAGGGAGGCCAGCCCTTCCCGCCAGGGCGTGGGTCCCCAATCTGTTGGCAAACTCCACACGCGTGGGCGGGGCAACGGCAGCCTCGGGCGGCCGTTGAGGAGGAAAGCGAGATACCAACCGCGATCTGCGCGTCCGGAGCTCGTCTGGGCGGCAAGTGACTGACTCGAGGAGGAGGAGGCATGCGCGGGGAGGCGTGGCAGTGCCGCCAGGGAGGACCCGAAGCCCCCAAGCCCACCTGGCCTGCGTG
This sequence comes from Mirza zaza, assembly GCA_008750895.1. Taxonomy (NCBI): domain Eukaryota; kingdom Metazoa; phylum Chordata; class Mammalia; order Primates; family Cheirogaleidae; genus Mirza; species Mirza zaza. Next base: position 73,031 of record VSMD01140519.1, read on the forward strand.
GAGGAGCCCAGACCCCCAGGGCCAGACGCCGCCCTTCTGCGGGGAGGGGTCGCCACAGCGTGGCCTCAGCGTGGCACAGGCCGGGCAGCCCCGGAGGGAGAGCCCTCGAGGGGGGACCCCCGCCAGCCTCCTGCCCGCTGGGGAAGTGCCCAGAGCGAGAGGCGAGGGCGTGCGAGGAGCCCAGAGGCCAGCGGGCGTCTCCCCTGCGCCGGCCGGGCACGCCCCGCCCCCGCCAGTGTCTGACGCCGGCTGCAGTCGGAGGAGGCCGCGTGGGCCGGTGGCCACGTGGCTATTTCATAACTGCTTCCTCTGAGTGGGGAAGGCGGACGTTTTCCATTTTTCCCATTTTGGAGGGTGGGGTGAGCGCCGTCACGGGAGGGGAGGCGGGGCTGCGCGCAGGCGGCAACAGCGGGACCGCAGGACAGACCCTGCCTTCACCTCCCCCCCCCCCCCCCCCCCCCCCCCCCCCGGCCCCTTCCCTGGCTGTTCCTTTACGCCACGTCCCGATCTCTGTCCACCCCGGCCGGCTGGCCCTGGCCACTGGCCTCCTCCGAGTGCCGTCCACGCGGGCGCTTCTGTGCGCCGGCAGCTCAAGGGAGTGCGAGCGAGGCGGGAAGAGACAGCTCGGGGAGCGAGGAGGACAGGGCGCCAGGGTGGCGGTGCAGCACACAGAGGAAGCCCCGCACACGCGGGCCAGCGCGCAAACCGTCAGCGTCGGGCAGCAGCTGGGGTGGCTTGAACGTCCACAAGGGCACGAGATGCTAATGATAGCCAGGAAGTGTCCAGGTTAAGGGACGACAGGCTTCAGAGGCCCGGACAGGGCGAAAGTGGCCAGAAGCCACTGCTCTCTGAATCCCTGGGCGGGGGGCGTGGCCTCTGCACCCTCCCAGGGAGGCCGGGGCAGGTGCAGTCGGGGTGCAGGGGCAGGTGTGGTCGGGGTGCAGGGGCAGGTGTGGTCGGGGTGCAGGGGCAGGGGCTGACGGTCAGGCCGGAAGCCACATGACCCAGGCTGGCTCCCGGGTGAGAAGGGACAACCTTCCCAGGCCCCCTGGGAGTGGGGCCACCAGATCCCAGGCAGGGAATGAAGGGAAATCTGCGCTCTGATGGGACCGGGCACTCTGTCTGCATTCTGGAAGCTTCCCACCAGATCCCAGGCAGGGAATGAAGGGAAATCTGGGCTCTGATGGCACCGGGCACTCTGTCTGCATTCTGGAAGCTTCCCACCAGATCCCAGGCAGGGAATGAAGGGAAATCTGGGCTCTGATAGCACCGGGCACTCTGTCTGCATTCTGGAAACTTCCCACCAGATCCCAGGCAGGGAATGAAGGGAAATCTGGGCTCTGATGGCACTGGGAGCCTATCTGCATTCTGGAAGCTTCCCACCAGATCCCAGGCAGAGAATGAAGGGAAATCTGGGCTCTGATGGCACCAGGAGCCTGTCTGCATTCTGGAATCTTGATCCCCTAACTTGCTGGAAACCAGCATAGAACTTGGCCTTTATTCCAGAAAAGGGCGCAGATCAAACCCGCGACGTGCAGGGAACATGCTCCCTGGTGTGGAGGCAGTGCCGGGCCCACACCTTAGTCCAGACTGGCTTTCGGTGTCTGTGCTGGCCACAAAACACCTGGTGTGGGTCTTTCAGGGAATGCCGAGTTGTCCTCCTTTCGGAGATGGGTTGTGTAATTACTCACGGCCCCCCCAGGAGTTAGGACACAAGCAACACAGTCGTGTAGGGTGCAGCTGAGAGCCACACGGCCCGTTGGACCGTCAGGGGTCCCTGGGCCGCAGGAAGAGGGGCCGGCCAGCCTGGGTCCCGGCAAGAACTCGGAATAGCAGGGAGGTCCAGGATCCGATTCCTCTGACCTGCCACTGGGCTTATCGAGAGCCCCCCCGTCCCTGGAGTCTCTGACCTCAGCTCCCAGGCGGTGGGGGCCATGCTGTCATAGGCAGAGGCCCGGCCTGGCGCAGGGCTCACACCCAGCTCTGGGCACCCCAAGTCTACACCAAAAGCCCACCGCCCACTCCAGGCTGCGGTGAAGGCTCCTGGGCATGGGGAGGGAGGGAGGGGACTCCACACCCAGCCGAATCTCGCGGTCACGTGACGCGGGGCTTTTGGCCAAAGGGCGAGAGCAGGTGTGGCTTGTGTGTCCCATGCAGAGGCGTGCGCCAGCCCGAGCCGCCGTGAGCCAGCCGTGTCACAAGCACGCAGCGCCCGGCGGCGGGCCGGGCGGCCACTTACCAGGGACCCGCGCTTGTACTGACTATACCAGGTGGAAGGCTGCTCTTTGGGCCAGCGGGCCATTTTACTCTGCAAGATACGAGACGGGCGCGGTTAAAGCCACAACCGCGCGGGGGCGAGCGGCGCCTTACCAGTTTCCCGCGCTTGAATTCACTGAACCAGGAACCCGGGTTCTCTTTGGGCCAAGAAGTGATTCTGGCCTAAACGCCGGCAGGGGAGGCGGGGAGGGAGAGAAACAGAAAAGGAAAGGGTTACTCTTCCCGCCTCCAGAGGACCCCCGCCCCCGGCCCGCGCTGGCTGTCCGGCCGTCGTCGAGGCAGCCTTGGCTGAGGGGCCGGCTCGCCCCGGGAGCCCCGGGAGCCCAGGCTCTGGGGACAGACTGGGACGATGAAGATGAGGATGACGGCAGCCCAGGGTGACCACGGGGGCCAGTGCCGGCCAGGGCGCCCCGAGGGCAGTTCGCACCCTGCGCTGGGCAGGCCTCCTGCGTCTGGCCTCCAGCTCGGCGCTGGGGAACTGCTGGAAATGCTCGCTGGGCGAATGAATGAATGAACGAACGATGGATCCTCAGACAGTGCTAAGGCAACGAAAGCCCACATGTCCTGATGGGTGAGGGGCATGTGGGCATCGCCTCCTATCCTCACTGCCTGTGGCCGCACCCACTGTGCATGTGTGGTGTGTGTGTGTATATGTGTGCGTATATGTGTGGTATGTGCATTTGTACTGTGTTCGTGTGTAGTGTGGTTTGTGGTGTGGTGTGTGTGCGTGGTATGGTATGAGGTGTGCGTGTGATGTGTGTGTAGTGTGTGCATTTGTATCATGTTTGTGTGTATGTTGTGTGTATAGTGTGGTGTGCAGAACATGTATGTGCCACATGTATGTGTATGTGTGGTATGTGCATCTATATTGTGTTTATGTGCAAGTGGTATGGTTTGTGGTGTGGTGTGTGTGTGGTGTAGTTTGTGGCATGGTACATGTGTGTGTGGTGGTATCTTCTCCAGGACTGGGGACTGGGGACTGGGGCCTCCTCCAAGTCACCCGCGGGTCTCCTGTTGACAGGAGACAAGGACCGCCCCTCCAGTGCCTTCCTGGAACCGCAGCACAGCCAACAGCTTCCTCACAAGGGACAGCCCTGCCCTCCTGGGAGGTCCCACTGGGGTTCGGTGAGCCCACAGATATGCAGGACGCTGTGGGATGCATGGATGGATGGATGGATGGATGCTTGCATGGATGGATGGATGGATGGATGCATGGATGGAAGGATGGATGGATGCATGGATGGATGGATGGATGGATGCATGGATGGATGGATGGATGCATGGATGGATGGATGGATGCATGGATGGATGGATGCATGGATGGATGGATGGATGGATGCATGGATGGATGGATGGACGGATGCATGGATGGATGGATGGATGCATGGATGGATGGATGGATGGATGGATGCATGGATGGATGGATGGATGCATGGATGGATGGATGGACGGATGCATGGATGGATGGATGGACGGATGCATGGATGGATGGATGGATGGACGGATGCATGGATGGATGGATGGACGGATGCATGGATGGATGGATGGACGGATGCATGGATGGATGGATGGATGCATGGATGGATGGATGGATGGATGCATGGATGGATGGATGCATGGATGCATGGATAGATGGATGGATGGATTCATGGATGGATGGATGGATGGATGGATGGACGGATGCATGGATGGATGGACGGATGCATGGATGGATGGATGGATGGATGGACGGACGATTGAGCCCTTCCTTTTGGAGGGAGACCTGCTTCCTGCACAAGCAGGAACAAGGCACCGCAGCTACCCAGGGATTTATTTGCTGCAAGGAGCCCAGGGGGGGCCTGTCCCAGCCTGGGGGGACCCAGGTCCCATGGGGCCCAGGCCCCAGTCACTCATGGTGAGGAAGCCCAAGTCCGATTCCTTATTGACTCCCCAGCTTTCTCCTCCGAGGGGGCCTTGTGCCAGGAGAGCCAGAAAAGGGATCCCCCCCTGGAGGAAAAGGGGTGTCCAACCTGCCTCTTGCCCCACCCAGAACTCTGCCACCCCCTCCCTTGTTTCCACATCTGCTGCTGCCAATGCCAAGCTCGGTGACATGATGGTAACTTCCTCCCGGGACAGACCAGAGGTGGAGCCAGGGCGAGCTTCCCCCCTGCTTCCTGCTGTGGACTTGCAGTTCCAAGGAGGCCTGTGGCCCAGGGCCACCGGGGAGGGTCTCTGTTTGCTCTGGGCCAAGGTGGCCATGGCCCAGCCCAGGACACCTGGCGGGAAGAGCAAGGAGCTGTGGGGTCACCGGGAGGCCTCACGCCGCTGCGAAAGCCAGCCATGGCCGCCCAGGAAGCCTCTGTGCTTGGGGGAGTCTGTCCCGTGAGTTCTCCGGCAGCGAGGCCATTTGCAGGGGACAGACCGAGAAGGAGGGAGGAGAAGCAGTGTCTTTCTAACTGAGCTCCTTCCTGGGCCTCTGGCCGGACGGAAGGAAACAAGAACCGAGACGGAAGGTCCTGATGCACGAATCCTGTTTCCGCAGCGCAGATCGGCTGCTAGGAAAGCAGGTTCTCGAGGATTTATAACGTCAAGGCAAGGGAGGGGACACGTGCCCCGAGAGACCCACAAATCTCCCAGCCGGTGTGCCAGGTTCACCAGCAGGCCCCAACCCCAGGGGGTGCCAGCGCTTACCGCGTTTAGGTATGATTTAGGGAGCCAGGGGGTGGGGGCCCCCGGGGAGAACTCAGCGGCTCTCCCTCTGGCAGGAACTGCTCCTGCGGGGCCCTGAGGCCATTAGGAAGCTGCAGCCGTGGAGCACGGCACACGCATGTGCCGGGCCCGCGCAGCAAACACGCCGTGGCCCCCAGAGGACGGCTGCCTCCATTTGGGGTCACGTGACAAGATTGAGCATCCGAGGGGGACCTTATGGAGGAGCTGTATGTTCAGGCTCGTGCCGGCTTGAAGGCTGGAGTGCTAGTCCTCTTCCCAGTTAGAGAAGGGACCTTGTCCTCCTCCCTGTCCTGGGCCAACATGGTCCCTGCCTCAGGTGCACACTTGAGGGACAACACAGGCTCGTGCACACGCATGCCTGCCTCACCCGCACACAAACTCCTGCCGCAGAGCTGCGGCCCCTGGAAGGGTTATTTAAGTGGCATTCCACAAAATCTCAATGACTCAGAACCGAGCTACTCACCCCTAACTCCTCGCTATTATAGACAGACTTTAAAATAAAACACTCGGTAGGGACTGGAGCTACCCCGTGGAAATAAGCTGGTACTGAGAATTCAGGCAAGGGGTAGCCTCTAGAAATCTTTGGGTCACTTTATTATACTTGTCCCCAAATTCCCTCAGAGGGGTCTAGGAGGATCTCACTGAGCCACCTGAGAAAGGTGACACCCAGCGGTTGAAGTACCCACACTGGGTGGTAGGTGGAAAATCCTCAGCCTTCCGGAACCCTAGGCTGCATAAACCCATTATACTGATAAAAAGTATCTCCTAAAACAACTTCAGGCCTACTTCTAGAAGAACACTCTCACTTGCGAAACTGCTGTGTACACGAGAAACATCTGGAGCCCTGAGCCTGCCTGTCATGGGCCGAAGGGGTGAGCAGGGGACGCAGGGACTCACCCCCTCCGACTTCTTGTCCGGGAAGACGCACGTCGACCCTCCGGCCGTGAAGTTGCAGTAAACTTTGAAGGAGTCCCTGGAGCACCCTTGGTTGGGATCTACCCAGTATTCACCTGGATTTCAGGGACAGGCAGGGAGGCAGAGTCACGACAACAGCTCCCCGGGTGGTTCCGGAAGCCGCTGGGACATTCCAGTCCCGCAGGTAAAACGCCAGCCGGCGCCACAACGCCACTAACACGGGACCCTTCTGGGGCTTGTTTCACGGCGGGCCCCGTGAAGAGACAGGTGGCCACTCCTTAACCAAGAACCCAGCTGGAGCGTGCGGCAGGTTGCACACATGTTCTGGTGCCGAGGGGTGGGGGGCCCGGCCCACTCTCTGGGTGGACAGAAATGCAGAGAATGTTCCGGAATGAACTCTGGCAGCTCATGCATGTGGGATCAGAGTCCACTGGAACTACAGACTCCCTCGGATCCCGTAGGAGAAGCCTCCGCGCTCCCCGGAGGGAAGGCGGCAGCAGGTGCGGGACGCGCTGACAGCGAGGGGGAGTTGGGGGCTTGGCGGCAAACCGAGTGTAAGGCCTGCTCGGTCGTGCACGGGTCGGACACTGACCCCGCCGAGGCCCAGCCTCACTCGGGCCTTGCTAGGTGCCGGCCCAAAGCATGTCGTGGGCGGGCTCAGGTCACTGTCCTCTCACAGGGAGTCTTCACTTCCATTCGACAGATCAGAACACGAGGCCGGGGCAGGCAGGCTACCCGCCCGGAAACGGCTAAGATGAGACTGGAACCCGGCCGTCTGGGCTCACCGCCTTGGCCTCTTTTCCCTGCCTCCTGGGACCACACTGCCTCACCCCTGCAAGGCCCCTGTGAGGTCAACCAGGGGGAGCCCCCTGCTCTGCACCCCAAGACGGGACGCGGTGCCTGGCCGCGCTGTCCTCGCCACTCTGCCTGTCCGGGGCCCCGTGGGGCCGGTCCACTGCTCACCATCAGGGAAGTCGGGGTGGCAGAGCTGCAGGTCCTTGCAGGTGCGGGCGGGGTTCTGCTGCGTGCCCAGCGGCCGCTTCATCTGCTCGATCTCCAGCTTCAGCGAGTTGAGCGAGCCGAAGATCTCCTCCATGCCGTCCGCGTAGTCCGAGTAGCTCTCGCCGGCGCCGTCGTCCAGCAGCTGGCTGGCGTCGATGTTTCGCCGCGTCCTGGATGCCTGAATCGGCAGGGGCTGGATGACCTCGCCCGGGGGGCCCTGGGGTGCAGGACAGGGCAGCGGTGGGTGGCAGGGGACCATAGGGGTCCCAGGGTGGCGGGGCCACCCGGGCACCTGGGCTGCACAGACATCTGTCTATCCCGGCACTGCTTTCTTCCCTCTTCCCTGGCGCTGGAACATTCCACGCCCATCCCCTCTGCTGGGTTCCTGCCTGCACTGAGCACCTCTCCCTGAGCCTTGTCCGGGTTGCCCCGAGGCCCGGCCCCTCCCGCCCCTGTGGCCTCGAGCCCTGTCTGCCACTCTGTCCTCAGTTGGACCAAAGGCCGAGTCTTGCGAAAAGCGATGGGATCTCTCCTCTCCTGTCCCTGCAGCCCACTGGGGCTGGGCACAGTGGGGCCAGTGAGGGCTGCTGACCCAAGAGCCCCTCACTTCCAGGCAGCCCCAGTGGGCAGACATTGCACGGCCAAAGCGGGTATCCCTGGTGAGCTTGCCACAGCTGGTTTACACAAGCTTCAACCTGCACCTGGGGGCCTGGCCTGGTGCACCCCATATGCACGCACACGCACGTACCATATGTGCATGCACTCTCTCTCTCTGTCTCTCTCTCTGTCTCACCTGGCTCACTGTTCTTCCCAAGGCCACTTGGCCTGTGAGCCCCCTGGACAGGCCTGTGTGACTCATTTTCCCCTGCTGCACCCCCAGGCACGCAGCGCGGGTTTCATCAAGTCTCAGGAGGAAGCCCCGCAAACAGACGCTTCCCAAGATACCCACTCAGCCGGCCAGAACCCCACCAGCCTCCCCCTCTCCAAGGGCTACGTACCGGCGGGCCGGGGGGTCCAGGGTGGCCTGCCTCACCCTTTGGGCCAGTTGGACCCTGGGGAAGGAGAAGAGAACCAACACCTGATCACAGAGGCACGAGATGACTTTGAATCCACCCTCGGTTCTAGAATGGTCCTGGGAAACCCGTGTGTGGGGGGCATGGGGACGGCAGAGACCCCTCCACGCTCCTGCACGCCCTGAGATGGGAACTCGGGGTACAGGGTCCTTCCTACGCAGGGGCGAGTGGCCCGAGCACCTGGTCTGAGACGTGCCCGGGCAGTGTGGAAAGGGAGGAGGAGCCCAAGAGCAGGGCCGCCCTGAGCGCAGACAGGGGTCCAGGGCGGTGCTCCCGCAAGGGGACCATGCCCTGCCCCGCCGCCCGGTCAGGGCAGCGCAGTACTTACCGAGGAGCCCTTAGCACCTTTTGGACCCGGAGGACCCTGCAGGAGCGGAGGACAGAGGGTTAGAGAGCGGGCCCCGCACCTCTGCGCCCTGCACCAACGGCCCTGCCCAGCCTGGGCTTCACCCCCTGGAGCCCGTGCCCTGCCCACAAGTCTGCGTCCGCACCTGCCTGGCAGAGGCAGGGCAAGGCCAGGGCTTGGCTGGCGCTCGCCCCACAGACAGGCACAGGCTGCCCTGAATGCCTGTCGAGCTGGAAGTCACGGCTCAGGCGGCCACCGAAGGACAGGGCAAAAGAGCGTGTCCTGGCCTATGCAGGGCTGGATAGATGTGCTTGGCCTCCTCTCCCCTGCATAGAGCAGGGGCGGGGCCGGCCTCAGGGCAGCCAGGGGCCCCCTTTGGACATATGACCCCCCTTGGGACACACGTCCTCGAGGCCCAGCCCGTACAGACTGGGTAGGGGCAAGTAGAGACGCAGACCTCCGGGATGCCCTTGGAGTACTGTCTCCTGGCAATGTGGGGGGCCCCAGGCTGGGGAGCCAGAGGAGGGGACCCCAACTTCTCAGGTTTGGGTCAGGCTGGCCTGTTCCTCCAGACTGGGGGACCTGGAGAGCCAGACACTGCCCCCCCCACCTCCCCCAAATGCCCACAGACCGCAGACAGGTGTCCTCATTCCCTGACAAGCCCAGAGCCAGAGGCTCCTCCCCACCCAGCGCCCCAACCAGAACCCAGGGCCCAGCGACCCCACTTCCTTGCTCCTGTCACTTAAAACCCCAGTGGGGGATTCATGGACAAATGTACCCTGGGGTCCCTGTTCTGCTGTCTACGGGACTGTATGTAACCCTCCAGCCCCACACCGAGGCCCTGACCTGCTCATCCCTGCCCCCCCGCGCCCCCACCCCGCCCAGATACACACCGGCAAGCCAGGGGGGCCAGGGGGCCCGAGCGGGCCGGAAGGACCAGTGATACCCTGAAAAGGAGCAGAGAACGAAGTCCGTCACCCTCAGAAGACGAGGAACCGTGGCGCGGTGCAGTGCCAGGTCCCCTCTGGCCCGTCACAGCCTGTGTCTGGCTGCTCTCCGGTCCTGGGGCCGGACCACTGTCCGGGGAGCCATCCCCGCCCCGGGCTGGCCTGAGCATCCAGCCCACGGCTGACAGCCCCCAGCACGGCTGCCCTGTCCGGGCTGGAAGGACTCTCTTGCACCCTCAGGGCCACGGGGAGGTGACTTTGGGTTGAGACACCCCTTTTCATGCTTTGTGTGAAACACAGACACGATCGTTCTGAAGCCCCGGCCCCGACTTGAACCCCGCCTCTGTCTCTGTTCATGGCCTGGGGCTCCCCGCTAAAAGAAGCCTGGGTGGGTGGTGAGCATTCTGCAGTCTTTCCCTTTCTGTCTGTCCTGCCCAGCCCCTGCACCCGAGCCCCAGATTCCGCACAGACTGTCCCGGGCTTAAGCCGAGAGCCAGGGTGGCGGAAGGCCGGCAGCCTGCTGTCACGGGGGAGCATTGCCTTCCTCCCCGTCCTTGGGCGTGCAGGGACGACTCTGGCTTCGGGCCACTTTGAGCAGTGCACAGATCCTCCAGCCCGCACCTCTGGGTCAGCACCTGCCGCCAGCAGCACTGCCGGGACCACGGTGTGGGGCGGGGCGGGTGAGCCAGGAGGGTGCACACAGAGGGGTGCTTTCCCTGTGGCTGTGGGGACCTAGATTCCTCCCTGATACTCAGGGTGGCCGGGCCACCCCACCCTGGGCAGCGCTGCTCTGAGGGCACTGCTGTGGCTTGGGGACACTGGCCGGTGGGAAACGGTCAGTGGCCCAGGAGGACGACGGCCCATGGCAGGGTTTCCAACAAACTCCATCCCCCAACACCACCCTGCAGCCACCCGGGGCCCAGTGAGGGGTCCACTGTGCTCCCAGCCGAGGGGACTCTGCTTGCTCCTGCTCTGTCCCCTGCATCCTGACACCTGCCAGGCCCGGCACGGGTGGAGGTGGGCACAGCTTGCTGGGCGCGTGTGTGCCGTGCACACCTTCCTGGGATGTGGTGATTTCCCAGGCTAGATGAGGACACGTGGCCCTCATGGGGGAAGGGCAGAGACACAGCATATCCCCTCATCCCCTCTCCTGCCTCCGGGGCACATGCCACCCTTCCCAGGCCAGGCTATGTCCATGTGACTCCCGGTTGCAGGGCAGGGGAAACTGTCTGCCTAGGGTTTCCCGGGCTGTGGTTTGCAGAGGCTGCAAACTACAGCAGCTACAGTGGCTTCCAGGAAAGTCTGGGGCCCGCTGCGTGCATCTGGGGCAAGGCAGGAGGAGGGGCACAGGCACCCAGGCACTGCCCCTTGATGCTGGCAGATGCCACCGACAACCACTGTGTCCTCCTGAGCACTGGTGGGGTCGGAGGCTCCTGCCCGCTCAGAGGTAGGAGACACGTGCTCTGATTGAGTTCCTCCAGCTCTGAGGCCACCACGGCAATGCGGAGGGAGCACTGGCTGCCGGTCAGCGCAGCTCCCCATGCCCTGGGGGAGAGCCTGGCCCCAAAACGGTCCCTGTCTTCGAAGTAGGACGCCTGGGTCTGCGGACACAAGGATGCCCCTCCAGGCTCCTGCCTGCCCCAGGTCCTCTGGGGAGGAGAGCCCGGGGTTCTTAGCTGCTTCTTGCCAGCCCAGGGCAAGAGGATGACTCACGCACCTGTTCTCCCTTAGGACCAGCAGAGCCCTGGGGGCCGGGGAGGCCACGGTCGCCCTTCTCACCCTGTTCACCCGGAGGTCCGATGAGCCCGATCAGGCCGGGATGACCCTGTTGGTGAGCAAAGACACGGAGGGGCGTTCGCCTCACACCTGGCTGCGGTGGGCCCGTGGGCGCCGCGGCACACCCCTGCCACGGAAGCCACGGAGCCACCGGTGAGCCACCAGCGAGCATCTCCTGGAAGGAACAAACTCAACAGACAGGTCAGGGACAAACCGCAGGCACAAGTCACACCTGAAAACAGGACAGAGACACAGACACAGCCCAGAGGGACGGAAGGGCTGCTCCGGCATGGCGATTTTTACGTCTGTCTTTCTACTTGTGTCCCCTCTCCTTTGTGGACGGTGAGTGTGTGCACCTGCTCTTACAGGGAACCGAAACTTTGTGGACGGACACAGAAGGAAAGCCGCAGAGAATCAATCACAGAGACTGTAACCATTTGTTATTTCCTTTAAAAAGTCCACAGCATGTGCTTTATATGGTTGTTTACATGTTTTTCTACATGCTCATGAGCCCATAGAAAGCTCTAGAAGGATTCCCCAGCTGTCCCTGCTTTGGCACTTGGGGTGGGCGGGGCAGACATTAGATGGAGAAGAGACCTCGTCGCCTTCTTTACGTACAACTGTTTGGCCGGTGAGTATATTTTACGTTTGTAAATGAGTCAATGTAAGTAGCAAAAAATCACTACCTGTTAAAAATGAATTAAAAAGCGAACGGACTCTGTCCCGCTGCAGAACCCACACGCCCCCGCGGGGAGGGCTGAGACCACCGTGCCCAGGGCCAGCAGCTGCTCCTGGGGTACCCCACGCCCTCCAGCCGGGGCCTCGGCGCCAGCCAGAAGGGTCCGTGGGGACCTCCCGAACTGCCCGGGCTCCCTGTGGGTACGGACGAGCCCCCAGAGCAGAGGTCTGTCTCCCTTTGCTGGGGTGCCTGAGGCCCCTTACCTTTTCACCTTTGGGACCAGAGTCTCCTTTAAGGCCGGGGAGTCCTGGGGGACCCTGCGGGAGGAGGCAGAGGGGTCAGAGTCCTCGTCCTCGTCCGGGAAGGTTTAGGTGGCAAGCCCGCCCCCACTGCCCTGGGGAATGTCACTCACCAGGGGGCCGGGGGGACCATCCGGGCCTGGAGACCCTGGGAGACCTTGTTCACCCTGAAACGCAGAGACCCCCATGTGAGTGCCCGGGCCCCACGCCTCCACCCTCGGCTGCCCCTGCGCCCGCCCAGGCCCGCGCAGCCCACTCACCACGGGGCCCGGGATCCCGCGCAGGCCGTCGGGCCCCGGCTTCCCAGGGGCGCCCTGCGGGCCGATGGGGCCAGTCTTCCCAGGGGGGCCTTCCAGGCCGGCTTCTCCCTGCAAGACAGCGAGCACGGAGGGGCATCGGGGGCTGCTCCAGTCCCCCACACTGCTACGGGGGCTGCCCTGGCCCACGCTCCGTCCTGCTAACTTCCTCGGCCAATGGCTGCCCAGCCACCCCTGCCCACGCCAACCACGGCCACAGTGGCCACAGCCGCCATTTCCCACGCAAGGGTGGAGCCTGGAGACCCCCACCGCTGTGTCATTTAACAACAGGCATCCCCAGAAGGGAGGTGATGGTACTATCCCGGGCCCACCGGTCACCTCACTTCAAGGACAGCCTCCTGTGTGCTCCAGTGGCCAGGCCCTGTGCTACCTGCATGGGCCCCCATCTTTCCCTCGGCCCCCTGTCATCATCCCCCGTTGCAGGGGTGGGCAGCTGCAGTATGGCCGGCCCTCTGGCACAGTGGGACTCAGCCCTGGGACCCCCAACTCCCACACCCACTTGCCTCCCCTCCAGCAGGCTGCTGGGAGGACAGACTGGGTGCCAGGACCAGACACCCGTGCCCCGAGCCCCCACCTGCTGCCTCCTGCAGAGAGAACCGGCTCTCTTGCACAGGCTGCCCGGGAGCCAGGCTCCCCGAGGCCACTCCCAGGCCGTGTCACCTCCTCTGTCCACATGTTGCCCCTCCCCCCACCGCTCCCCTCTGGAAGGCCTATGTACGGCCCGGCCCGGCCGAAACGTTACCTTGGCTCCTTTCTCTCCCTGTCTGCCTTCAGGGCCTGCGGGGCCCGGGGGACCCTGGAACAAGCAAGGGAACAGTGGCTTGTGTGGCCTGCAGAAGCGGAGTGATGAGCTTGGCGTGTGGACACAGACAGGCCTGGGCCCCAGGGAGGGGTGCGAGGTGTGGGTCTGCCCCTGGCTGCCGCCAACGTGAGTCCCGAGGACCCCAGTCCCAGAAAAAGGCCCTGCAGGCCGTCTGCAGAGGCGTTTGGCGCCGTGAGTGCTGGGTGGCCTCCCGCACCTGGGCGCACACCAGGCAGCTCTGTTCATCACAGCACCAGGAAATGCCCAGACCATCCCCCTGTGCAAAGAACACCTCGACATTTGTCCCGAGTTTTACGTAAAATCTGAGTCGGGGAAAGGGAAGTCTCTCAGCTCTGTGGCTGTTGTTCCCCCAGGATGGATATTTCGGGTGGTGTCAGCGCTGGCCTGTCCTGCAAGTGCAGCCACATGGCCCAGCGGCCCTGCAGCCAGAGGACGCAGCAGGAAGCTGAGTGCAGGACACACTCGGAATGCAAGCACCTTCCCCGCCGGGGCTGCTCAGAGCACGCCGGCCCCAGCCAAGACGTGAGCCAAGGCGGTGAGGGAGGCAGGGCGGCGGGAGGGCAGGGGCTGGGGGGGGGAACGCGTGTCATGCAGGGCGTTGACACCAAGGACGGCCTTGCAGAGCTATTTACCCTTTTTCCTGGAGGCCCGGACGGACCTGGCTCGCCGGTAGGGCCCGGGGATCCCTGGTGTTGGAGAGAGAACACGCAGAGTATTAGCAGCAGGGCCTGTTAGACGAAACCGTGGCAAACCACCCAGAACTTCAATCTAATCTCTCCTCGGCCAGCACGAGAGGTCCCAAGAGAGGGTCTCCCAGGGCTTCTCTGCTGCAGCCTCCACACTGAGCACACGGCCCCAGCTCGCAGTTTGGCTGCTCGTGGGGGGAGAGCTCTCCCAGGATGGGCGTGATCCTCACCACAGCCTGTCGAGGGGCGTCCTTAGCATCCCCTCACGCAGAAGTGGGGACACGTACCGTCCCCAGGGCACAGGCCAGGACGTGGAGAAATGGGGACATCTGTCGGAGAATCTGGCCCCAGAGCTGTGTCCCTAACCCTTTCTTTGCACAGCTGCCCACGGCAAACCAGTGACACAGAACTTTTGCCCCTGGGTCCATAATTCCTGGCAGCAGTTTGCCCTGGGGGGTGCAGGAGGGGCGAGGGAGGCCCAAGAGGTCTCAGGGGGCCCCTCCAAGCCGCATCCTGCCCAGGGGCCTGCTGGGGTTGATCCATCCCAGGGAGACAGTCTTGGCTCGAGGCAGTGTTTACAGCACTCTGCGATGTCTGGTGCGAGCTCAGTCAGGCAGGGAGGGCCCTGTGGGTGGGGTGCTCGGCCCTGGAGGACAGGGGTTTGGGTACAGGGAAACAAACACTGCTGCAACTGCCGGGCGTGGGGCCGGGTCCTGCAAGCCCCGGTGCTGTGAGCAAAATTACTGCCGGGACTGAACGTGCCAGGACCGAGCACGCACTTTCCCATTCTGAAAAGAGGGTCTGCAGCTTTTAACCGACCCTCGGAGGGAGTCCGAGAGCCGCTGCCACAGCTGAGAATCACACAGGGGGCTGGGCTCAGGCTTTTCTCAGACATGAACCAAGCGAGCTGAAAGGTGCCGGGAGCACACAGGCAGCCTCCACCTCGAAGCCGGGTCGGGCTGCGGACTCACCGTCTGTCCAGGTTCACCGTCATCTCCTTTGTCACCAGGGGGACCGTCTTGACCCTGCAGGGACAGAACCAGGCTCCTGCAGACTTCTAGACGGCACCCTGAGTTCACCCACTAGTGCCCCACTAGTGCCTCACTAGCATCCTCAGCCCCTTCCCCAGATCAGAGCCACCCTGGCGCCAGCACATGGTGGCTCAAGGGGGGACACTGTTTCTCCACCCAATCCTCGGGACGTGACGCCCACCCCAGCGAGAACTCGGCGAAAGGAAACCAGAAGAAAGGGGAAGGGGATGGAGGGAGTTTGTCCCCGTGGACACCTACCGCAGGGCCGGGCTCTCCAGGGGGGCCAGGATCTCCAGGAAAACCCACTGGGCCCTAAAAAGGAGAGAGAGAGAGAGAGAGACACAGGCATGGCCATCAGCGACCTGCCGAGACTGCACCGGCCACACGGTCACTGCCCCAGAAAACCACCTGCCGCCGTCCGGCTCCTAGAGCAGTCCGACAACTCTGGCACCTCAGGGGACGCCATGACCCGGAAGCCCTGTCACGTGCAGTGACGCCCACAAGCCTGGCCGGCGGGCAGAGCAGGGCTCAGCCTGTCTCTTGCTTTCCAGAGGCATGTGAGAGGCAGGCGTCCTGCCCACACGTCCACTCCTGGGAGCTCCAGGCAGAGACTGAAACCTGGGCCTTCAGGTTCCTAGAACATGCCTCTCCGAAGCCACTCCTGATGCCAAATCGGGCAGGCCAGAGGCGGGGCGTCCCCCGGGGGTGACGTGCGTGTGTGTGTGTGTGTGTGTGTGCGTGCGTGTCGGCGTCTGCTAGTCTGTGCAGGTGACCCTCCCTCCAGAGGCTTTCTCCTCTACCCACATCTGCTCATTCTCACCTCCGCCATGTCGCTCGGCAGCTGGCGTGCAAACCTCTAGACTTTGGAGAAATTGCCCCAAGACATGCAACACAACGGGCCGGAGCCATTCCCAGAGCAAAGCACGCCCTGATGACGAGTCCGGGTGCTCTGGGGTACGGGGACCCCGGCCCTGCTCGGTGGGCCCCCAGCATCACAGAAGTACTCACGGGGCTGCCTTTGGGACCGTCGTCTCCGGGAGGGCCTTTGGGTCCAGGGGGTCCAGCAGCACCAGAAGGGCCGGACTCGCCCTTCTCTCCCCTTTCTCCTTTGGGTCCCTGGAGGGCAGAGCCAGGGTCCAGCTTTCAGGGCTGGCCTAGGGGCGCCTCCCAGGTCCTCAGCACACCCCAACGGCCCTCTCCAAGTGTCCGCTGTGTCGGCCTGGGGGACAGCCATAGCCCCGTGTGCACCCGAGGTGGGGTGCGGAGGGGACCCTGGCTTTCCGGGGCTCTCTGAGGCCAAGACGCAGCTCTCAGGGAGGGACCGACTCCCGGGTCAGACGGCGGGCAGGACCATGGTGCTCAGGTGGGGGCGGCAGCTAAACACCCGGGAGGCCTTGGCCACCTGCTGTCCGCAGCTGCCGCCTGGGCCCCAAACCACCCTCGGCCTGGCTGCACAGTAAATGCTGGTGTGATGGGGTGGCAACAGTTGCCCCACGTTTACGGCAGCCCGAGAAAGGGCCTGGGACATCACTGACAGCAGCCACTGCCGGCCACTGGTCACAGGCGGTCACTAAAGTCTGTGCATGTGCGTACAAACACACACGCACATGTGCTCACTCCCCCACGACATGCCCTCTTGTTTACGTAACTCTGAGGTGGGTACATGAGGGCTTATGACTCCCATTTTACGAATGGGGAAACTGAGGCAAGGCCAGAGCTTCTGATGCAACTGTCCGCACGGCCGCTCGGGCGAGTCCCACCCCATGCGGCGTCACTCACCGGGGGGCCTCCTTCTCCCGGAAGGCCAGGCTCTCCAGCTTCACCAGGCTCACCCTAGGGAGACACGAGGCACCGTTAGGGCTGATGGGAACCTCGGCCCCAGCGACAAGCACCTGCCAAATCCCACCTACGGGCCGCCGGTTACCAGGGACCCAAGGGTTAGCGGGACAGCGGCCAGTCCCCAGACGGCTCCCCGGATTGGAGAGGGGCACGTGATGGACACAGGGAGGGTGTGCGGACTGCAGGGGACGTGGTGGTCTAGGAAGACTTTCCCGAGAACTATGCCCCGAGGGCTTTGTGGGGTGATGATGAGAAGAGAGGTGGGAAGACAGGACGGTGTTTCACTCGGGACAGCAGGGCAGAGGCAGGGAGAAAGCCGCACCCACCCCTCAGGGCCACGGCCACCGGGATGGACACAGGGAAGGGGGCGTGGGCAGGGGCAGCCAAGGGACGGTGGGAGAAAGATGCCGCCATCCCCCGTGGGCACGGCAGGGAATATTTCTCTTTAATGTCTGTATCATAAAAAATGAACAGTGATTGAAAGCTTCTTTCAATTTCATGGCCGATGTCAGAAAGAAAACTCTGGAAACGGCCCATAGGGAACCCAAGTGCACAGGTGCACCTTCCTGTCTGCCCTCTTGTCCAGAGAAGCAAAGGTAAGGACCTGCAGTCAGGCAAACTCAGCAGCACTGGCATGGAGTCCCACCCAGCACATGTACACACATGCATAAGCACACATACACATGTACGCAGACATGCACATATGAACACATGTGTGGACACACATGTACACACAGCCACACACAGGTCCATCATGTTCCTTGAGTCATCCCAAGGGCTTAGGCCCTAAAATCTGCCAGATCTAATGGAGAGGCCCCAGGCTATGAGGAAAGAATTCGGCGGAAGTGGAAACTGGAGGCACGGCCACTCCACACTCCCAGGACTGGATGAAACTTCCACCCTTGCTAAATCTGGGGAAGGTGACGGGGGCTCTGCTGGTGGATGCGTCACAGGGAAATTCTGCAGAAGGCTGCCACCAGTGAACACGGCAGAGCTGCTAGTTCCATTTCATGAATCTTCTTTTAAGTTTCCAAATGTGTTTGCTAGGAACGACTCAGCCAAGCCCTTGCACTCTTCTGCGTGGACACACACATGCACACGCCTCAGTCGCAGATCTGCTACTGCGACGGGCACGAGGCCTTACCTTCTCCCCGACAGCACCAGGGTTTCCTATTCCGCCCGGAGGGCCTTGTGGCCCATCAGCACCTGGAGCTCCGGAGGGTCCTCGGGGGCCGGGGGGACCTGGAGGGCCCTAGGGACAGGGGGAGGCCATTGAGCCCAGAGGAAACACAGACTTCCCCAAACGTCAGCCGGCTGCCGCCCCGGCAAGGTCTCGGCGTCCAGACACACTCACCATCTGGCCCACGTCTCCCGTCTCACCCTTCTCGCCTGGGGGTCCCGGCAAGCCCTGGAACGGGAAACGCGCGGTCAGGCCCTGCGCTGTCAGACACACACAGCTCTCGCCCTCGCCCCGACTCGAGGCGCTGAGCCTCCAAAGGCCCTGCAACGTGCCGCCGCGAGCCCAGCTACCCACGAAGACGTCCCGGTTCCAAGGCTCAGAGCAGCCCGAGGACACCGTCAGGGAAGAACGCAAAGATTTATGACAAAGGTGCTTACGGCCGGTCCCATAAAGCAGTAAAAGCTAATGAGCCAACAGCAGGGAGACGCCTGGATAAATTATGTCGCCGCCAGATGCCGGGTTACTGCGCAGTGACTAAAAATCATGTTTCCCAAATAAATAAAAAGCCGTTTGTTCAAAGCACGTTTAACGACATTCAGCACACCTCAAAACGTAAGATGGGGAGAGCGGCGTACAAACTTCCTACGTAACACACGACACGATTCGGATTTTGCAAAAACCGAACAAAATTACGTGTGTGCCTGCACGTACATGAATGCACGAGTTTAAAAGGCATGGGAGGCTGGGCGCGGTGGCTCACAGCTGTAATCCTAGCACTCTGGGAGGCCAAGGCGGGCGGATCATTTGAGCTCAGGAGTTCAAGACCAGCCTGAGCAAGAGCAAGACCTCATCTCTATAAAAAATTAGACAGAAATTAATTGGCCAACTAAAAATATAGAGAAAAAAATAATTAGCCAGGCATGGTGGCACATGCCTGTAGTCCTAGCTACTGGGGAGGCTGAGGCAGGAGGATCGCTTGAGCCCAGGAATGTGAGGTTGCTGTGAGCTAGGCTGACGCCACGGCACTCTAGCCCGGGCAACACAGTGAGACTCCGTCTCAAAAAAAAAAAAAAAAAAGGCATGGGAATGAAATGTGCCCACATGTTTGTAGTTTATTTCTAGGCGATATTTAGAAGTCATTTCTTTTCTAACGAATTATCGGTTTCTACAATGAGCATGGACCTACATGCGACTGTTTAAACAAGAGCAGTAACCTGGGGATGCCTGGAATTCTGGGAATTGGCAGCATTCTGATCGGATGGGGGCCCAGGAGGCCCCTGCCGCCCAGCCGGTGCCCCCATTCTTAAAAAGCCAGGCGCAGGGGCCATCTGAAGTGGGCCCCGCTCGGGGGAACCCCGGCACTCACCTGCAGCCCCACTGGCCCAGGGGGCCCAGGAAAACCGCGGGGACCCTCATCGCCCTTCTGCCCGAACAGGCCCTGCTGGCCGCGGGGACCTGGCTCGCCGTCCGCTCCCTGCGGGGAAACCATTGAGCCGCGGTGAGGACCTGTCACGGCACCACGGCGGCCCGAGGGGCGCGGGGCTTTCTGAAGGTGGCCGGGGCAGGTACTCACGGAGGGGCCTGGCTGTCCGATGGGGCCCTGGGGACCCGTCGGCCCGGGAGGACCCTGCGGGGAGCAAGACAGAAGCGGGCGTTGTTCCCAAATCTCGGATGAGGCCGAGGGAGGGGGCGGACTGTGTCCCGGACTGGGGACGGTCAGCACGGTGGAGAGGGGGAGGCTGATGCACCCGAGGTCATAGGTCATCGGTTCAGACCCCAAACGTGTCATTCACCAGAGGGAACACCAACACGACGGTGCGGGCCATGCTGCAGGCCCTGGGAAGTGGGTCAGGATATTGGTTCCACCCCAGGCACATCGCTATGGTGACAGAGGCAGCTGCTCCCAATGTCTCCTGAGAGCCCACTGGTCATCACCCCGGGGCCACCACCCACCCGTGGCACGAGCACTCGAGGATACAGCAGCACATGGCTCATCCAAGGCCCTCAAGCCCCACCCTGCACAAGCCGCTGCCATGTGCTGCCCTCCAGAAACCGCCAGCCCAGGGGACGTGGGAGGGAGGAGAGCAAACAGGAGCCGAAGCCGGAGCAGGAGCCCACATGGTGGGCAGGACACGGCCCAGGGGCAGGCCTCCCAGGAGCAGGGCTCTTTCCTGCCCAGAATCTACATATTGTTGGGGGCAGATTGCGCGGAGAGCAGGAGACCCTTGCCGCCATCGGGAAGGAGCTGCTAGGACAGGGACGGGCTTTTGTAAGAACACGCTAGTATTTCTGAACAGGTGGAAGAACAAAAACAGGGGAAATTAGCAGGTGGTCAATGGCGCTGCTCCTGCCAGAATATTCTGGTTTCTTCAGCCTGCACGGCCACGAGCAGGTTACAGAACCGAGAACCTCAGACACAGAAATGCCCAGTTGGCAGCAAGCCACCACACCTGGGAATGCCTCCTGCTCACTGTGACACCGGGGGGTTCACTCGCAGATACGCACACACAGACGCACACAGATGTCCTCCAAACACACACACTCGAGATTTCAGCCACGTGTCCTATCGGTCATCAGCCACGTCAGTCGGGACCACGTGTGGCCCTGAGTGCGTGGCCAGCCGGTGGCGTGGTACTGCCGCTTACCTGTTCGCCTTTGTCTCCCTTGCTGCCCTTCTGCCCCGGCTCCCCGATCTCGCCCTGCGGGGAGATGTGGAAGGCTCCATTAGACGGCCCAGAGCCCGCTCAGACCATTCCCCTGCCCCGGGATTAATCCCTCTGGGAAGAACAGCATCCTCTGCAGGCAAACCTGTAAGCTTCCTAAGAGGAAATGCTCCCACAATATTAATTTTATTTCCTTTTCCAGACAAGGGCTAAAAGGGACAAGGTCTGATCTGATGCTATTTTGACTTGAAAATATGGAAAAGGCCGAATTGAGATCATTTGCTTTTCCAGATCGCACTGCTAACACAACACCACGACAACAGGCAATGCGGTCACTGTGTTTCCACAGAAGTTATTAAAATCTTCTCTGGGGTGTCTGCCAGGGGCAAGGCTGTCTTCCACCGAGATGCAAGGCGTCACCTACGCGGTGGTGACAAAGTCAGAAATGTCACCGGAGAGCTATCATAAATGGAAAGTTAGCCGAAGAGCTAAGTTTCGCTGTCTTCATTAAGCGACGTCTAAAGACAAGGTCCTGCGATAATAGCGTGAGGATTATAAAGCACATTCCTGATGACAGGGAGCCCTGATAATGCAAGTGAAGACGTTTAAAAATAGACATCGAGTAAAACCTCATGACAGCGGCTCCTGGGGCTCAGAATCGAAACGCTCGGTGGGGGCGGGGAGCGCCTGTGTGCTCCGGACACAGCGGCGCGTTGGAGGCAGCTCCGAGAGGACACGCGAGGAAAGCGGTTTCCGAGCGTGCACGGGCAGGCCAGGGAGTTCATTCGCTGCCTCCGCGTGTGTGCTGCTCTAAATCGTCCTCTCACGCCGCGACTGCAGGGGGTCGCGGGCTGGGCCTGCCGGCTGCCTGGACCCGCAGGCGTCCCACCGTTCCCTCTCCCCGCCGGCCGGCCTGGCCGGGCGTGGCCGAGCATCACTCTGCACGCTTACCTTGTCCCCGTCTTCTCCGGGAGGACCCACGGGGCCGGCTGGGCCGGGAAGCCCCACGGGACCCTGGAGACCATCTCGGCCGGCGGGGCCTTGTGGGCCCTTCTCGCCCTGGAGGACAGAAGACGCCTGGTCAAACATGGCTCCGGCGTGGGAACCTCCCGCCAGCAGCTCATCACCCCAGGGGGACCCACGGGCAGGAAGGTGGGCGCTCCTGTGGAGTGCCCGTCACCGCAACCCAGGGGGTTCCAGCCAGAACTCCTGCTGCCTCACTCCACTCAGTCCACACTCATCCTACGAAGCGGGGAAACTGAGGCATGGTTAGAGCCAGGATTCAAACCCAGCCAACCGAATTCTTGAGCCTGTGCCTGGATTATCTAAGCCAGTGACCAGGAGGGCCTGAGCGCCAGCCTCCGCCAACTTTCTGCAGACATCCTCTCTGCACACACACACACACACACACATGAATATGCATGTACACACATACAGACATGTACATATGCACGAACAAGCACACTGCCATGAATGTTCACACGCACACATGAATATGCATGCGCTGGTACACACATACGCACCGGGCATGGACGCGCACACGGAAGTGCATAGACACCCCCCCCCATTATTTTGCATCCTTATAACTTTGATTCATTTTCCTCCTAACTGCCCTGCGGCAGTCTCCAGAGATCCTTACTAAGTTCCTACTTTCTCAGTTTTACCAGCCGTCACATCGCCCTGTGAGCGGCTTGAACTTTCTCACCCCGGCAGGAATCCCTGTCCGCCAGCAGACACACAGACAGAGGGCCTACCCACTGGGGCGGGGGCACAGGAGAGAAAACGTGCGTCCGGTGTTTGGACCTAAACGCGACCGGCATCTGGTCCTGCGCCACTATCCCGTCGGACCATCTCTTCCCTGCACGACTCACTTCCGACTCCCGAAACAAATCCGGTTTCATTCGTGCACACTTCTACCCTGCCGAGGCCAGGAAGTGCCTTGGCGAGGGGTCGGGCTTTCGTGGAACCATCTGTCCCACGCGGCTGGCCAGGTCGGGAGTTCTCGGAGACACCCCGACCTTTTCTTGACCTTTTGTTCTCTCTGCATCTGTTCTGGGAGAGCAGCAAGCTGCTCCCGGGACAGAGCTGCTCCGGCACGGCTTCTGCTTCAACGTTTACTCTTGAAACGACCAACTGCACCGTGTCCCCTGACGCCTGCGCGCTCTGCCCACGTGCGCTGAATGGCGCCCAGCAGGCTCCGGTTTTCCGGCTCGGAATCCAGCCGGATCCCGGGTCACCGCTGCAACGGTGAGATGCCGCTGAAAGGGCCAGCAACATGTTGGACCGGTTCTCAGCGGCGCAGATGTTCCCAGCGTGCCTTCGCTGGGAGCTCTCACCCGGGAAGCACAGGCTGTTCTCTCCACCCACGGGCCTCTGAGAGCGAAACGCACAAGGCGAATCGCGTCTCCCTGACACAAACCCCTCGCTCAGGTTCCTGACTCGGTAGGACATGCCCGTGCTGACATCTGCGGAACCCCGCTCCCTGAACGCAGGCTCCCTGGGCCTCCCCCAGTTGGGAAGGAGAAGGGGCCGAGCTGGACTTGGCGTCCGAGGCTCTCGGGACGCAGGGGCAGGCGGGAGGCCAAGGCACTGCAGGGCAGAGGTCAAACGTGGGAAAGCCGCTCCCGGACGTGAGGGTGTTGCGTGGGATCTCTCGGGAGGGGCTGGCGGGAGGGGCCTCGGCAGGAAGGGGGCTCATCCGCAACGGGGCAGCTCTCAGACACGCTCCTCCCTACCCCTGAGGCTTCACAGAGCCGCAGGATTCGGGGTTCACCGAGAGGCCGGCTTATCGTGGGCACTGAGGACAAAGTCCTATCTTCCCCTTGTCCGCCTCCCACCCTTCCTTGCTGGACACCTTTGCTACACACCTGCCCCAGACCAACAGAGCGGAGTGCCCAGTCCCAGATGTCCTCCTTTCCCATAAAAAGAGCAGCCGTGGGTTCAGGCCAGCAGGGAGGAGCGTTCACACAGAGCACAGCTGTGGCCCATGCACACACGTGGCACCCAGAGGGGGACCAAGTCCAAGTCCACAGGGGACAGACTGCCTCCGGCCCCTCCCTCCCTCCGTCGGCATGTGCAGGTGTGGACAGGCCGAGCCCTGCCAGCATCACGCCCCCCCCTCCCCCCGGCACCCCCCAGCTCGGCCCCCTCGATGCAAGAACGTGGCCGCCACTGGGACTCCTCCCCGCAGACCTCAGTCAGGACACCTCGGAACGCACACGTCCCGGAAGATGGTCCCCAAATCCCCAGGGAAACACTCGTGGGGGCGTCACAGGGGCAAGGGCAGGCTGGCCGGGAGATCCACCCCAGCACCTCCCAGGGGAGGCTCCCCCAAGCCAAGGCCGTACTTACGGGAGCCCCTTTCTCTCCAGCCGGCCCTGGAGGTCCCTGGGGCCCAGGTCTCCCTGGAATTCCGATGGGCCCAGCAGCACCGGCTGGACCTCTCTCCCCCGGAGAGCCCTGGGAGGGGCAAGAAAATGGTCTGTTTCAAAAGCTCTCATACTTCCTGGACATGACCCCCCTCCTGAAGCGCCCCTTCCTCACTCCAGAGCCCACTGTGGCTCCCCGTGGCCCTCTGCACGCACAGTCTCCGGGTCTAGCAGTGGAGGCTGTGAGCCTTCGGGCCCCTCTTAGCTCTTCTCCTCTCGTGTTCCAAGCTCACATGCCCCCCGCCCCCCACCCCCGACAAGCCTACCCCCCGAGCTTGCCTTCAGCCAGCCCCCTCCTCTAGGAGCCTGGCGTCCTTCCTGCCTTCAGGGCCTGCAGGCCCAGAGCTCACTTGCCCGGAGGCAGCATTGCCCACGGGGGGGGGGGGGGGGGGGGGGCCCCGGGCCCGNGGGGGGGGGGGGGGGGTGTGGGCACCTGGCCTGATCTAGGGGTCACATGGAGAGGCCACTGCTGCCCAGGAGGCCGGCCCTGCACCCGCCTTTATCAGAGGAAAGGTGAGAGTCTGTGGTCATGCCACCCGGGGGGCGGGGGAAGCCCCCACATGGCCCCCAAGGCCTCCAGCCCACAGTTAGTGGATGGGGAACGTGGAATCCTTAGGCCTGTCATAGCCGGCATCCTAAGGTGAGGAGGGGTCCCCTAGTTTGACGGACAGCAGGCAAAAATCCCTCCGCCAACAGGTCTGGGGAAAGGGCCTCGAGCCCACGCAGGGCGGCTCCCATGGGGCAGCCTGGATCTAGGACGCACCCTCAGGCCCAGCCCGCTGGCCAGCCCAGACCTGCGCGAGGCCTGTGGGCTCCACCTGGCTCCGCCTGGGAGAGCGCCGGACGGGCCCCCCAGGCGTCCCGTTTCCCATGTGACGTGCCCTGGGCCCCTTCCTCGTCCCAGCTGCCAGCTGGGGACACGCCGTCCACGCCCTGCCGAAGGGCACCTTCTCCACCAGGTCCCCCACGGGACCCAGGGTGGCCCGGGCAGCTGCGCGCCCTCTGACCCCCAGGACCCCACCGTCTGGCCGCGGGTGGGTTTTGAGGAAGAGGACGGGAGGAAAGGCTGTGACTCACCGCAGGGCCGGGGGGGCCGGGAGGGCCTTCGCTGCCTTTCAGTCCCAGGGCGCCCTGCAAAGCACGATGTTGTGGGTGGAAGGGAAGAGGGGAGAGACCCCACCCAGGGCCGCACACTGCCCGCGCTCACCCCCGCCTGCCCCTCACTCACCACGGGGCCAGGAAGCCCCCGATCCCCAGGGAAGCCACGCAGTCCCGGAGGGCCGTCTTTCCCGGGGATGCCGGCAGGGCCTGGGTCACCCTGGAAACAGAGACTAGCTTTCATGGGAGCCGGTGACGCAGACCTCCCGTCCGCCTCCGAGCGATGCCCGCCCGGATCAGGGCCTGCTGGGAGCGAGGGCAGGACTATCCAAGGTCCACCTGGGAGGTGGGCTGGACTGCGTCCTCCCCGGCCACTTGGCACTGAACGAATTTCTGAGTCTGGACTGGACTCACCGGCAGCCCACGTGCCAGCTGGGGCCCACGCCGGAGAGCCACGCTCGTCGGCCGGCTCTGTGATTGTACCCGGCCACCCACCGGACTCATCTGCCCCTCGCCACCTGAGCTCCCTGGAGCGCCAGAGCCCTTGCCCCGACGTCCCACGGGGCCACGGTGGGCCAAGTGGCAGCTGAGGGTGACCTCTGCCTCCCCCGTACATCTGGTGCTCCTCGAGAGACTGGGCCCAGATAAAGGAATCCGCGGCTAAAAGCGCTAAAAGCACTGGCCTAAATGGCCTCGTCACACGAGGGACTCGCTCCAGCCTGAAAGCACATCCGAGAGGAGGCTGCGCCTTCCCCGAGGGGCGTTAGGGTTTGGTATCTTCCAGCACTTTCTCTAGGGCCTAGTGTGGGAGCACAGGGGACTCCCAAAGCGTTAGGCTTTGATGTCTTCCAGCACTTTCTCTGGGGCCCAGTGTGGGAGCACGGGGGTCTCCCAAAGCATTAGGCTTTGATGTCTTCCAGCACTTTCTCTGGGGCCCAGTGTGGGAGCACAGGGGAACTCCCAAAGCATTAGGCTTTGGTATCTTCCAGCACTTTCTCTGGGGCCCAGTGTGGGAGCACAGGGGAACTCTCAAAGCATTAGGCTTTGATATCTTCCAGCACTTTCTCTGGGGCCCAGTGTGGGAGCACGGGGGTCTCCCCCAACCAGGGGTCAAGTGCCGCTGCCCTCTTCCCACGCACAGAGCTTTCCTGGTGCCTAAGGCACACGTACGTGAGCACATGCTCAAATACCCAAGTGTGCACACACTTATTTGGGTATGTGCACGCACACACGTGTGCGCAACGTTTCGTATACTTCTTATTTGCTCTACTGTTTTCATGTTTATTCTTTTATGTGGTCACAGGAAAGGCTGGAGAGCCTGCATTTTCTGCATCTCCTACTGAGGAGCTGAAAAAGGAAGGGCCGCTTATATCCATGGGGACACGCAGGAAGCTCTGGCCACCCACCTGGGGCCCCCGCACCAGAGGGGGGACACAAAGGGGACAGTTAAGGCTGACACTGAGCGGGGCATAGAAACACATTAGCTTTTCCCTTTTATAGTTTATTTTTCAGCCTCTCATGGTGAGGGTTTTTTTTAAAGGATCATTTTCTACTAAACGTGCTGTGGACACGAGGAGTGTAGGAGCAGGCCGGTGTATCTGGGAGCGGGGCCGGCGGCTGGGGAGGAGCAGCTGGCAGAGGGCGAGCGCGGTTTTGGCCCCCGAGCCCCGTCTCATGCCCAGCGCTGTGCGGGCGGCTCAAATGCTTGTGCAGATCAAGAAATGGTGAGCTGGGCTCAGGGCTTTAGGGCAAACTGGTGCGAAGAGCGTTTGTTTGAGGATTTTACCCATTTATCAGAAAAGAACACGAGAAAGCAGAGATAAAGTCCCCAAAATGACTCCTTAGGAAAAGCCCAGCCTTGACACAGAAGGTTCCAGAAACTCACCTTCGTCCCTTCTTTTCCAGCAAGGCCCGGGAGCCCCTGTTCACCCGGGGGGCCGGGGGGCCCAGGGTGGCCACGCTCCCCCATGGGGCCCGTTTCTCCTGTGGGACCCTAGGGGGAAACGAGCGTCAGCCACAAAACGGTTTCAAGTGACTTGCAAGAGGTGACCTTCTCTTCCCCAAACCTCAGGGCAGAGGGCAGGCAAAGGGCCTCCTGCAGGCCACCAAACCAGCATGGTGCTCGGGCAAAACCCAGAAGACCAAAGCAAATCCTGGCCCCGCCCTTCCATCCCCCTGGCCGGCACCTTCCGGGAGGCAGGGCAGGGCCTGCACTCCAGGGCTGCAGCGAGGGACGGCTGAATCGGCCGCACTGGGGCGGGAGCCACGTGCCCTTCAGTGCTGGGGCCGCAGCGGGTCCATATCTTACTTATCGATACGTTAGGGTTGCCCTTTGCAAGACGCAAGTCGACGGCTTCCCCACTGTGTGGCCTCCTAAGGCCATCAGCCCTGCGCTGAGCCACTCTTTCCATTGACCTGCCGGCGGTCAGAGCCGCAGGCCCAGGGCCCTGGCAGGATCCGCTGGCAGGAGAGTCCGGCTGCCCTGGACGGATGCCCACAGCAAGGACAAGTGGACACGGCTGGGGTCTGTCCTGTGGCGAAGGCCCCGCCCCCAAGCCCGGCCCCGCCCTGGCCCCGACGGGACCACGAGCCGCAAGCAGGTGTCTGTGCTCTGCCTGCTGGGTCCTCGGTGCGTGTTGGATGCGCCACTCACTCTCTCTCCCCCGAGTGCGGTTTCTTCGCGGGGCGAACCTCCCCGTGTTAACGAGCGTTACGGGACTTAGCGTTCTGTCTCAGCACATGCATCCCCAGAACCGTGGGGGGGGGGGCTGACACTTGCGCCACAACCCTCCTCTGCAGGTGGACCCAGGGTTCAGGGATGAGGTAGCTCACCTGAGGGCCAACCACACCTGGGGGCCCTGGAGGGCCGGTCTTGCCTTGGAAGCCCTATGGAGAGAGAGTCACACACTGAGACTGCGGGAGGGGCCCACGCCGCCCCCCAACCCCCACCCCGTCCCCAAACAGCAGATGTCCCAGATTTCTTTGAAGGGGCCCAGCTTTGCGCTCATTTCTCGAAGCTAATGAAGCCAGGCAGTTGGTCTCACCAGCGGCTGCTCAGCCGCCATTTCTGTGCTACAATCACTCATCTTTGCGTGTCACTAAAGCGCTCGTTTTCCCGAGCACACGTGGTGCCGTTCCTAGACTTGGGAGCTACCTCTGGGCTGTTTCTCATTAGTGGCTTTGCGGGACGTGCCTGCTTTTGTCATTAAATGCCTCTGACGCACGCCAGGTGATTTTACCAGCAGGTTCCTCTGCGTGCACTTGGAACGGGCAGGAGCAAGGACTGGCTGCCTCACACCTGGCAGCCTGGATGCATTATTTTTAGCTCCATGCAACAGGAGCGTCTCATCTCTGCACGTTCACATGTGTGCAGCAATCCTGGCTTGGTGTTGGGCGTCTGCTAGGCTTTCTGCACTCTCTTTCAAAGGAGAAAGAGCGAGAACCGTAGGCAACGTGAGAGTAATTTCTGGGCTGTCTGTAGAGCACGGCAGGTGTCAAATGAGATGCCATCTGCAGGTGCCACCTGATACTCGCGGGGACATGCAGATGTTCTGCCTGGAGGCCTTGGAGGGAAGCTCTAGACTCTGGAGAAGGAAGTGGCTGGCTCTGCGGCCACAGCGAGGACTGGAATGCGTGAGAAGCGGCCGCCCTGTGCTGACAGCTAGCGTGCAAGGGCTTGGGAGTTCACACTCGGCTGCTGGGTGCGCGTGAGCCGATGGAAGATTCAGCTTCTCTGCAGATTCTAGGAGGGCTGTTTCCTTTAAGCCCAGCTCAGCTGTGTACGGCAGGCTAGAACGATCATTTTTAATGCGGTATTCTCTATAGCTTGCACTTACAGGGTCAGAAAGAAGGGGTGGTGGACAGGTTGGACCCCCTGCTCAGCGGACCAGGGGAAGAGTGCTCTGGGGGAGGCAGGAGGCTCAGTGAAGTCTTGCTACTGCCAGGGTTAACCACGGAAATGAGAAAAGCCTCCCTCTGGCCCACAGCCACCCACAGCTGCTGAGGATGGAATCTGTCCTCAGCTGTTCTCTGAGAATAGGCTTTTGGTTCACATTCAAAACAAGCAAGTGCCACTCGTGTTTTCATTTCCAGAAGAAAGAAAAAAATCAACGCCCCAGGAGCCCATGGAGGAAACTTTATGTCCCAGGTCGGTCTCAGAGATGGGGGTGTCCACCGACATCATCCCAGCACCCCTGTGAGGCAGCCAGAGGTGGCAGAAGGAGGCTGCAAAGTACACACCTAACTTGCTGAGCAAAGACAAGCAGCTAAATTATTTTACCAGCCTCTTTCCAGAGTAACTCAGAGGGAGAAAGGCATACAATATGCAAAACCTTCTATCTTGTCTCCTTGCAAAGGCATTAGAGAAAAATATGCAAAGCTCAGAAGAAATGTTTCAATTTTTCTCTATAAACAAAAGAGCACAGTAATTCCCATTTATCAGCCGGCACTGCCATGCAGAACACGGGTGAAGGTATAATTAAAAGAGGTTTCATCACGATGAACCAAAGACAGGCAAAAGGGATTTTTTAAAAAGCAGGTACCAAGAATATATTAAATATGGCATTCCAGAGCCCGTTTCATGAGAAGGCTGACTTCTGCTGGGAGAGTGTTCTGTAGGCTTTTGGCCACTAAGAAACTGGCTGCAGAGACAAAGGGGCGACCCTCGCACCCCGCTGCGCCTCTGACCCTCCTCTCGGGACATGTGTGCATCTGCACGATGCAGCCTTTACACCAGATGACACAGGTGCAAACACAGGTGTGGAACCCAGCACAGCGACAAGAACGTCACCCAGCACCACAAGTCCCGAGGTTCTCAAAGCCCGGTGCCCCCAGGCTGCAAGTGTGACCAAGGGCACAGGTGTGCCAAAACCCTTTCCCAGGGCGTGCTTTCAGGGAGCCCAGCCGGATGCCAAATGGTGGACAGGGCCAGGGGAGGATCACGTTTCTGCTAAATGCCTCTTCTCCCAGCTGGAAACGTTGGGGTCGTTCAGTGTCTAGAGGATACAGCCCAAGCATGCATTTCTAAAGGTATGGGCGAGGTCGAAGGTGAGCCTGTGATCGCAAAGATGCCCATCACGTGCACCACCCGTGGTCCCCAACTTTTTTGGAAGACAGTTTTTCCATGAACGGAGCCCCCACGTGCAGGGACGTGGGAGACCAGCCAGCAAGGGCAGCAGCCCACACACCCGGCACCACGACACTCACCGTCTCGCCTCTCTGTCCCGGGTGTCCTGGGAGCCCGTCCTTGCCTGGGGGGCCCTGTAGAAAGAACCAACGACATTTCACTCAGTTCTGACAAGCACCTGCCTTTGGGATTTAATCCACTCCCGGCAACGGTCTCGCTTCCACGGCTCTTGCTCCTGGAACATCCGCCGAGAAAGGCAGCCGCCCAGCAGCCACAGTGACGGTGACCACTGAACTGAGCAGTAGGGAGGAGCCCGTCCCAGGTGCCATCGTAGCGTCTGCCCCACCCCACTGAGGGACGCGCTGTCACTGCCCTTGTCTCCCGACGAGAAACAGAGGCAGAAGGGCCAGTCGAGTCCCCAGGTGTCCTGGGACCCACCTGTGCCCAGCTCCAAAGTCAAACTGCCCCACCCACTGCCCTCCACCACCTGCTTGGTGACAGACCACCCGGCAGATGTTTTTTCTTTTTAGAGGGCTCTTAGGGGAAATGCACTGGCCCTGGTGTGAGCCAAATTGCGACCCCAAAAGAAACAATGAAGTCCTAACCGTGAAACCTAACCCAGAGCCGTGACTGTGACCTCATTTGAAACAGGGCCTTTGCCAGTGTAATCAAGTCAAGATGATGTCATATAGGGTTAGGGTGGGCCCCAGGTGGATCCCAACCCAGCGCCCGGTGTCCTTATAGAGAGAGAGTTTTGAAGACACAGAGAGACAGGGAGGAGAAGGCCCACCAGGATGACGTGTCCACAGGGGCACGTGGACTGTGTCCTGAGGAGGCACAGCACTGACCCTGCCCAGAGCCACAGAAGGGACCAGCCTGCCGACACCGTGACTTCAGACTTGTGGCCTCCAGAGCCACAAGAGGGCTGTGGGCAGCCTCAGCCCAGTGGCAGCCCCTCCTGCCAGCCCCTCCTGCCGGCTCCGCCAGGCTCTCCTCCTGCCTCCCTCGGCCCACCTGCCCGCCACAAGGAGCTCTGAGCTGCCCCCGGGAGAGACAAGCACGCCCAGGACACGCCGATGTCTGCCGTGCCCGCCCGGCAAGGAAGTGCCCGACTTACCGGAGGGCCCTTTGGTCCAGGAAACCCCGTGGGTCCTTGGGGTCCATTGGGTCCCTGGGGACAGAGAATGGCCGGGTTGAGGACAGAAAACCTCCCTCCCCCCAGCAGGTTGGGGCCCCGCAGCTCCCTCCGCTGTCTTCCCGTGTGGCTGCTCTCTGCACGTGGGCGTTGCTCCTCACTGCCCCCTAAATCTTTCCTCCATTGTCCCAGCCCCTCCCTAGCCACAGAGAAACGGGGGGCCCAGTCAGGGTGCTGAGGGGGCCAGGCCACAGGAGAATGCCATAGGGTCACCTCCTGTCATCTCGGCCACCTCCCAAACCCCAAGACTGGGGCCAGGGTCACATTCTCTCATGGTTCCCAGGGACCCCCCACCAGGACTGCAGGAAATCGCTCTCCTTAGCAGGGTCTGGCTACACCCCCTTCCCCAACCCAGCCCAGACAGCTGTGCAGAGGGGCCCAGTGACACCAGCTGCCTCCTGGGAGACGTCCCCAAGGCTCACGATGCTTACCCGTTCACCAGGAGGGCCGGCCGGGCCATCACCTCCGGAGTTGCCCTTGGGAGGGAGGGAGAGAGGAAAGCTTATCATCATGATCACTTGGATGCAAAGACTCCAGCGCGAGACTCAGGGAGACCTCCGGCCCGGTGCTGGCGGTGAGCACCTCCCAAGGTTGCCCGGACCTCGGTAAGGGCAGGGTGCCAGCGCTCCCCAGCGGCTCCCAACGCCGGCCTGGCCCCTGTCTGCAACGCACAGCTGACGAGCTGACTGCAACAGGGATCTGATATTTCCAGAACAGTCTTCCGAGTCAGACATGGAGGCTGTGCTCCAGCCAGGAGGCACGACAAGAAGTCACACAAAGGCAGAGCACAAGGGTCTGCTGGAGGAGCTCCCCACGGGAAGGCAGCTGCCCAGGCTCTCACGGGAGAGCGTCGGCTCACGGGGCTGTGAGACCCACCCAGGGCTCATGGCAGAAGCAGCTATGGGAGTCCGGGCGGTGGATTCTAGGGGGCCGGGTGCTGTGCCCAGGGGCAGGCTCCTCAGCCAGAATCCACTGGAAGCCCTGCCCGGATGCCGGGGAACAACCTGCTCGCGGAGCATGCACACGGCAGGCCCGGGCCCGGCATGCCGGAAAGCCCTTTCTCTAGGTTTCTGGTAAGATCTCCATGCAGCTTTCAAATCCCTTTGCAAAACAGAAACAGGACCTCCCCACCAGCCCTGGCGAGGCCGCCTCTGATCTGCTGTCCTGGGCAGCCCAGTCCTGCAAGTGTCACCCTCGGCCCCCCGATTCAATGTGACCTGACTCATGTAGAGGCTGCTGGAGGGGACGAGCTCCTTCTTAAGTACACCCACAAAAAGTCTGTTTTCTTTTTTAACGAACAAGGCCACGGACACCCCAGGGTGCTCCATGTCTCCGGTGGCGGCACTGTGACCTCGGTCCCGCCCACTACAGAGGAGACCAGGACATACCTTGGGGCCAGGCTTCCCGGTGATGCCCCGGGGGCCTCTCTCGCCCCTCGGACCCTGGACAGCGGGAGAGAAGAGAGGTCAGCTCAAGTCCCGCAGACGCAGAGACACCGTCCCCGCTCCCCGCAGTGCTCCCCGAAGTGCTCCCGGCTCCCACAGACAACAGGACGTTACCGTCGGGCCTCGCTGCCCCCTCGGTCCGGGCTTCCCGGGGATCCCCTAGAATCAGAGAAGGGGTGGATCAGTCACGCTCAAAGTGCCTGGCACTGCGTGGTGGCAGCCCTCGCTGCCAGGAGGGACACAGGCCTTCCCGGCCCCTGTCTTAGCCTTATTGTAGCAGGAGCCTCACCAGGGCAGGGAAGCCCACCCTGCAGTCCCCTGAGAACCCAGTTCCGTCCCTGCAGCCCGACAGGCCTTTACGAGCATCATCCAGGCTCCTCTCCTTAAAGCATCTATCTCCTCATCCCTCCCTCCCCAATCTTCCTCCCTCCCTCCCTCTCTCTCGGTCTCCCCTCCTCAGCAGGAGGGAAATCATTATTGCAAGAAAAGAGAAGAAAGTCAACCCCGTTCATACATAATTTACTTTTGCTACAGTTAAGAATATTAGCCATTAAATTTTCAGCAGGCTCTGCCCATGGAGAAACTTGCAATTTAATATAAAAATCTTGTATCTGAGAGTCACGTGCCCCTCCACTAATAGAATTTAGACTCCTTTATCTGTGGTTGTTTTGCATCTTCCGAACCACAGAAAACAAATGCACTGCATTTATTTTTTTCCAAAGCGAAGATGCAGCAGCTGGGAACGCACGGTTTCCCTGCAGGGTGGGGGCAGGGTAGGCACCCCCAGCTCCTCGTCCTGAATCGTATCCGGCCGCTAACGAGAGAGCTCGACCGGATCCGTGTCACCAAAGGCCGCCTGACGAGTTTCCTAGCACCACGTTCCATGCATTTGCTGGCAGGATCAGAACCGCTTTCTGGAGTCTCCCATTTTGAAATGCATTTAATAGAGCCATTTATAACGATGAACTAATTATGCTGCTTTTTAACGACGCAGTCCGGTTCCACCGCTTCAATTATATGACAATGTCCTTTGGCCTCAAATAAATATTTGCACGCGAAAATTAACGAAACATCTGCTTTCTTCGGTGGCAGACGTTTCTCCCGCGTGGACGCCCACGACCCACCTGGCTGGCTGCTCCCCGGCACCTACGGACAAGCCCCGGCAGCCAGGTCTCCTCACTCCCGCCCTCCGCCAACACGACACCCCTCAATCCTCAGCCGGCACCACAGGACAGAACGGCGGCCCTGACCCTGCGGCACCAGGCTCTCCGCTCCGCCCGCGCTAACCGGGCCGGGGCCTTGGCGGGGGCAACGAGGAGTCTCCGCCCCACATCACGTCTGGGCCTCCCAGGCGGCATCTCGCTCCCCGGCTCTTTGGCCCAAGCCGAGGAGTTTCTCGTGCCGGTGACGGGAGCTGTGGAACGGAACCTGCCCTCACGTCTCCCTAGCAGACTGCTAACGACTGCTCATGAGCGCCTGCCCCCTTGTCCCCGCTGGGAAGGAATGCACAGTCCCAGCAATGGCCTCTCGGACCTTCTCCACCCGAGATGAGAAGCCGGACACGGGCGGGAGGTGTCTTCTGGAGGTGGGTAGGTGCTTCCAAGAGCTGGTCTCCTCTTATCCCAGGCAGGGTCCCGGGACCCGCCGTGGCCCAGGGCGCAGGCCCACAGTGGCCGTCACTCTGCTCCCGTCTCCACCTGCGGCCACAGCCAGCTGGAGGCAGCAGCCCATGCTCCCATTCTCCGTGTCTAACCCACAGCCGGCGGCCCCCAGAACCAAGCCACTAGCCCCGCGGAGACTAGAGGACCAGGCAGACAGAGGGCAGGCGGCCCTCAGCCGAGAGCAGACACACGTGCACACACGCACACACACGCAATCGGTCATGCCTGCATTCTAGCACCTAGGAGCATCCACCGGACCCGGATATCCAGGAGATGTAAAAAGATCTCTCTGCAGAGCACAGACCGCCACCCCTACTCCCGCCCTGCGGCCCTCGGGTCCCCTCCCGATTCCCCCCACACTGGGACCTGAGCTGCTTTCCACAGTCTCCCACGCCACCCCCTGACCAAACCTGCAGCGACCACCGGCGTCTGCCAGGCTCCCCTGCGAGGGCTGCCCTGCTGGGCTCACCCGAATGCCTTCGTCCCGTCCCTGTCACCTCGCCACCCACGGCTCTAGTTTTCCTGCCTCGCCTACCCAACCGCCATCCCTCCTGCAGCTCAGCAGAAATGTCACCGCCTCCAGGAAGCCCCTCCTGGGCTAGTCTTGGTGCCTGTGACCTCTGCCCGAGTCCCCCTAGTCCTTCACGGTGCAGTCACCACTCGTGAGCGCCCGTCACGGGTGCTGCTCCCTGGCGGCAGGGAGACATCTGGTTTGATCACCTGAGTCCCCAGCGCCTGGCGTAAGCCCGGCACGAGGCAAGGACGTCAGAGGCTCTCGCTGCCTTCATGGCGAACAGAGAGGACAGGCGGCCTCTGAGGACGGCGGGAAGGGCCAGCCCAGCCCAGCGAGCGATGACACACCCTAAGCTCCCAGGGCAACAGCTGCGCGCAGTCTCCCGAACATCGCGGGGAGGGCGCAGACGGCCGTGCTCTGGCCCTCGTGGATTAACCTCCGTGCCACGTGTGTAAGAGGAGGTGAATGCCTGGTCCCTCCATCTCATGGCTGTGCTATGAGTCGTGCCACCCATGCAGTGGTCAGGGCTGGACACCCCGACACCGCAGAGCAGGGCTGGACACCCCGATGCCACAGAGCGGCTGTGAGCAGCTTCCCTGCGTGTCTGGGGTGTGCGGGGCCTGGCAGGGGCCTGGCAGGTTTCGTCTGGTGACCACAGCGCCAATGCTGGGAAAACAGCCAGGAGGGCCCTGGGGCACCCAGAGCATCTGTCCACACCCCCAGCTCAGGGACAGGGAGGCTGGGATGCCAGAGGGCAAAGCATGGGGGGGCGGGCAGCAGAGTCTTGGGCTACTCCATGTGACCTAAGGGGGCCTCCATCTCTGGTCCTCCGTGGTCCTCCACGGAAGGGGTGTGTGGTCAAGTCACATCACCAGCCGTGGAAGGTCACCTCCCTCTCCTGGAGACGCTCACTGCAGAGCAGTGGGAGAGGTCCCAGGTACAGGAGTTGTGGGCCTAGTCACCCTCAGAGGGCTGCCATGAGGATTGCAGATGACAGCCTCTCCCCAAGGACACTAGTCAGACCATCCCCGGAAGGAGGAGTGCCAGATAGGCAGAGACAGACAGAGAGACAGAGGACGCATGGTTACATGAGTAGACGGACAGCTAAACAGAGACAGGCAGGTGAACAACAGAAGTCAGGTGGGTAGACAGAGACACGGAGACAGACATGACAGTCCCCTGGTCTGTGCTGCGCTCTGGGACAGTCCTCATTTGCCTGCTGTGTGACTCTAGCAGAACACGTTTGCTTGCAAGGTCCCGGCTGTCTGCGAGTCCCTCTCCCTATCCGTGAGGGAGGACACAGCCCCTGCTTTCAACGTGACATTCACTGGGAGCCCCGAGCCTGAGGCGGCCCCGCAGCCCCGAAACTCCACCTGCAGCCCCAAAACTCCACCTACGGCCCTCAAACACCACCTGCAACCCCTAAACTCCACCTGCAGCCCGGAAAACTCCACCTGCGGCCCCAAAACTCCACCTACGGCCCTCAAACACCACCTGCGACCCCAAAACTCCACCTGCGGCCCCAAAACTCCACCTGCGGCCCCAAAACTCCACCTATGGCCCCAAAACACCACCTGCAACCCCAAAACTCCACCTATGGCCCTCAAACACCACCTGCGGCCCCAAAACTCCACCTGCAGCCCCAAAACTCCACCTACGGCCCCAAAACTCTACCTGCAACCCCAAAACTCCACCTACGGCCCTCAAACACCACCTGCGACCCCAAAACTCCACCTGCAGCCCCAAAACTCCACCTGCTGCCCCAAAACTACACCTGCGGCCAAATAAGGGGCCCGCCCAGCAGGATGGGCGGAGGGGTCCCAGGCTTGGGGTGGGGGTGCTGCAGCGGTGACAGCCGATGTCTTTCCAGCGCAGGTCCTGCCCACGCCTGCTCTGCACCCGCTACGCTGCAGCACCCGCAGGCCCACCCCTCTGCCCCACGCGCCTATGGGCAAGGCCAGACGCCGTCTTGCTCCTGTCTCCTCCACTGGCCACGCCCAGGCACCGCGACCTTGTTACGGAGCGTCCTGGGCATGCCTGGGCGGCAGGGGCTCCAGGAGTGGGGAGGACACAGCTGCCCAGCACCTCGCTCGGGGGAGAACAAAGGGTGACCCAATGTGTCGCACTGGCGAGGACTCGCGACAGCGGCAACTTGGGAACAGGGAATGACTGAATCAGGACCGGGGGAGGCCGTGGGACATGCAAAGACAGAAAAGAAAACTCCTTTTCTCTTTCCTCTTAAAGCAGCTTAGAGGGAAAGTCCACTTGGGTAGAAAGGGAGGAAGCTGGTTTCCACTAACGGCCTAGAAGAGCTTTCCAGATCGAGGCGCTTAGCAGAGAGCTCTACTTTCTCAACACCTGCCCTCCCTCGCCTCCGCCCCGCCCGCCCCATCACCGCCAGCCCAGAGCCTGGAGAGCGTGGCCTGCGCCTAGCGCCAAAGGACCCGCGTGCGCGCAGGCTGGCGGCTCAGCAGCGCGGCGTTGGCAGCAAAACAGTGAGACATGAGCAGGTCACTGCCTGGAGAACCAGCCGCTACCCGCCACGGCCCCGAGCAAGCCACCCGGGCAGTGGCCGGGCTGTCCTTACCCTGCCGCCCTTCTCTCCGTTGGCACCGGGAAATCCAGGGAATCCAATGGAGCCCTGAAAGAGAGTCGGGGCAGAGGCATGAACGT
Organism: Mirza zaza; assembly: GCA_008750895.1. NCBI lineage: Eukaryota > Metazoa > Chordata > Mammalia > Primates > Cheirogaleidae > Mirza > Mirza zaza. The sequence goes on from VSMD01140519.1 coordinate 110,732, forward strand.
GGGGCCGGAAGATGGGTCACGTGCCACGTGCCACCTGGGGGAGGGGGCTGTCACAGGACATGGCCTCTGACCCCAGCGCCACCCGCCCACCTATCTAACACCCACCCACCACCTCCCCGGTCTGCTCACACATCCTCCCATCCAGTTACCCATCCATCTATCCGCCCACCAGGCACCCACCCCCCAACCCACTCATCTGCTCGGTAAGTCACAACTTCCTGAGCGTTTCGCGGACTTCGCACCTAAAATCCCAAAGCGAGTCTTTCTCACCACCCTCCCCTCACACCGTGTCTGCAAAGCGCTGGCAGGTGTTTCGGGGGAAAGGGGGACACGCACTACTAAGATTAACTGGAGCTGGGACGTGGGTCTCACATTGTGACACGTTGTTTGCTGTGCCTTGCTGCCACGCTTTGTTGTCTTCCCACAATACCGCTAAATACGGCAGGGCGGCTTGCAGAGCCAGAAATGGATGCAAATTTATGCCTCGATTATAGCCTCTAACAGCTATGTCATTCTAGAAATCGAGGTACACACAGACAAAAGGTGAACTTGAGGACTTCGATCTGGCACATACCCAAACACCTCCCACGTAGGGAAGAGGCCCAGAGGGCCATGGTGGGCCCCCGACAGCGTCTGAGGCCCGCCCACCTGCCCGCAACGCAGGTTCCAGCCCTCGGCAGGCCTCTGCCCTCTGCGGGGCTTCACACCCTAAAATCTGACCTGAACTCGTGCCTGTGTCCATCGAGAGCCCACGGATTTGCAAACGTCGTGCTTCCCATGGGGGGGCTGAGCTCAGCCCGCCACACGCATGCCCACCTGCCAACCGGGGCAGGAGACTGGACCCAGAAAAGCCCCGAGGAGGTGACACAGAGCTCAGGTCAGGACCCGGGCCGCGTGTGCACCAGCCCTCCACTGCCTCTGGTCCTGCCCGAGGACACACCTGCGGTTTCAAAGTCCTGCCCACCCCTTTTTCCAAAAAGCTGCCTGAACTTGACCGCCGCCACCCTCCCATCTCTCTCAAATGTCTCCTCTCCTCTCCCAAAGGGACATGCATTTAAAGAGAAAAAACACGCCCATCAGGGTGACAATGCCGTGGTCAACAGCCACGTCGCAGCCACGTCCGACACGCAGCTGTAGAACACTGAACAAAACCCCTGGTTTGCAGCACGCGGCTGCTCCCGCACGTGGGTGCGTGGCCACACGCAGCGTGGACAGTAGCATTCCACGGGAAGGGCGGGAGGAGCGTTTCCCCAACCCGGAGTGGAAGTGCCCGGAGGCGCCCCGCCCCACGGCCACCCGCCCGCGTGCGCTCAAGGCCTCGGGTGAGACCCAGGGGCGCCGGCTAACAGGAGGCATCCGAGGGCGTCCGCGCAGATCTGAGCCACCGGACCGCGCTTCTGCTGTTAATGATGTCTCCAGTGCAGGCAGCTGGTTACTTTTTAAGGAAGAACCATGAATAATAAAATGTGGGATTTGAACAAAAACGTTTTCAATGATTTCCAAAGCCTCGAGGAGCTGTTTCACTTAAACCTGAACATGATTCCACACAAGAAAGGTTTCGCTTCCCTTTCATGCTCTATTATGAGCAAACAGCCCTCATAGGGCCCCAGTGAGCAGAGCCAAGAGGGGACCAGTGCAGGAGTTAGGGTGTGGACAGAGGCCCCCAGCCGGGTGGCAGGTGCAGAGGACTGCAGGGCTGTGCCGCCGGGCCCGGGCAGTCTCTTGCCCCATCTGAGAAAGGCCCCCAAGCACCTCCTTGCACCTCGGCAAATTAACCCGCAGGCACCTGAGAGGCGCTGTGTGTCACCCCTCCCCGCCCCCCATCACACGAGCCACGCGGGGAGAAGGATGGATGAGCAGGTGCAGGGGGGGAGGGGCAGCGGAGCATCCCTACGTTATCTACTGGGACACCTCGCACCGTCGCAAGTTACCTTGGGCCCTTGTCTTCCTGGGTAGCCAGGCAACCCTGGGACACCGAGCTTTCCCTGGGGAGGAGGAAGAGCAGCATTAATGGAGGGCATAGTATTCCCAGGGTCATTTGCTCTGAGCACGGAAAAAGCCCGCGTGTCCTGGCAGGGCCTGGCAGTCCCCAAGGTCGGAGGGGGTGCATCACAGAGAGGCCCTGCCTGTCCTCTGGGACAGGGTCACCAAGCCCCTGGGGAGTAAGGGACACGGATTGGGGACTGAGAAGCACAGGCTTGAGAGGAGGCCGACACCACCGTGGACACAGACGTGCTAGAGGCAAATGCCCTGGAGAAGAGCGTCTCTCTCTGGGGATGTGTCTTCGTCCTTCTGTGCAAGTCCCAGCCTCGGTGCAGGCCGGGCGGGCAGTGTGTGCCACCCCACGTGCTAATTCCCACCGGGACTGAGGGTGGCAGGACGAGAGTGGGCAGCTGCTGGAAATGGCAGGTTGCCGGGCCTTCAGGCCATGGTGGGGACACTATTATCGTCCCCAGTGTGGAGGTGAGAACTCAACAAGGACGGGGGCCAAGTGTGGGCAGCGGGGCGTGGACCCCCAAGCTTTGCGACCTCCTGGAGGAAGGAACTCCTCCAACAGAGGGCTCAGAGAGCCCCACTCAGGACCAGAAAGGTGTGGTCCATCCACCCATATTCCCTGGAGGGAGGGCCGGGGGCCTGGAGGAGCCTGTTCAGGAATCGCCCCCACGCGTGGGGAGGGAAGGGCCCAGCTAAAGCATTTAGGGGGCGCAGAACCCCTCCAGGCAGGGTCTGGCATCCGGCACCACGAACCTTCTCCCCAGGGGGCCCCAGAGGACCAGGGTCGCCATTGGGACCTCCGCGACCTTTTGGGCCTTCGGGGCCATCTTCTCCTCTGGGACCAGGCGGGCCGATCTCCCCCTGCAAGTCAGAAAAGAGGAGGTGAAGGAGACCCCCCACAGCCACCCCCAGCACCATTCTGAGAATGAGGGGATAGGTCCCAGGTGCCGTGGTCAGAGCCACCAGGCCGTCGCAGCCTCACAGTGAGGCCGCAGAGCCGCTCCTCACGACCCCACAAAACCAGCCCACTGTGCAGCAATTGCAGGGCTCTGCCGAGCAGAGCTGACACGAGGTTTCCTGCTATTTATTTTCTCAAGGCTGCACACACTCCTACTTCCCAATTACCTTCTCTAAATTGAGTGCCTCTTGGCTAAAATAACTTTGGTTAACAATAGTGGCTCTGAATTGCTACTTCCCCAAATAGAGCAGAATGACTGCAAGTTGCTCTCTTCTTCTGAAAGCCCAGGAGGTATGGAAACGGACCACGGCCCTGCTTCCGCTGTGGCCTGGGCGTGACAGGCAATCAGAGACAGAAGGGCTGAAATTCTGCCTGGTCCGACTTCCCCAAGTTACAGGTGGGGGGGGTGTCTGGACCCCGACAAGGAATGGGGGCCCCGGGGCCGGCCAAGGCTGCCAGCACGCCAGGGCCCAGTCTCTAAACACCCGGCCTGGCGCTGTGTCTCCTGAGCCCTGCTCTGATCATCTGCTTCGAGAGCAGCCCTAGAACCACTGTGCAACCCCACAGCGAGAACATGCATCACGTCGATAAAGCAAAAGAGAAGGAACTTCCTGATTCTTAGGCTCTGATCTGTCTGCAGGTGGAGAACTCTCTCCCCCTGAGGAGTGCTCCTCTTGTTCATCGAAATAACCCTTCGCTTATGCATAGAGCACCCACAAAGCGCAGGGCGCTGGCTCTGCCCTCCGGGAGAACTGAAAACCGACGGCCCTATGTCCAGGCCCGGGAGGGGCCCTGCTCCTGGTCCCACCCTGGCCAGCTGTGACAAGAGCTCTGTTCACGGAGCCTGGGCACGGTGGCTGTGGGCTTTCTTCTGTGCCATTTCTCTGGAAGTTTTTGACTCCCTTGCAAAAATGGACCCCGAATGGGCACCGAGCGGCTGAGAGGAGGGGCGAAGGGACTTCCGCCAGCCCGGCCGAGGGGGGCCCCTCGCATGCGGGGACTGGAGCGTCCTTCCGCCGTGAAGCGGCAGCACAGCTGGGACACAACTGTGGAACGAACCCCCTCTCTCTTGCTTCCTCCCTCCTGCTGACGGGCGGCAGGTCGCTCCTGCCTTTCGCCGGCCCCATGTTGGGACACGGCGTGAGTGTGGGGCTCTCCTGTTCCGGCGTGTTCTGGAAAGGTGCCTGCAGGCTCTGCTTTAGAGGGGGGATAACTATGGCAGCCGGATAACAGCCCTGGCTCAGCAGACACACGTCCATCCAGCTGTGTGCACAGCTGCCGCCACGGCTGCGCCCACACCAGCAGCCGGCCTGTCCTGGCAGCCCTGCCCGGAAACTTGCTCTGGTGCCACTGGTGCCGCCTTCTCTCTGTCCTGTGAGCACGCAGCCCATGGCGGTCCACGGGCGCCGGCCCTGTGAGCAAAGCCTGGCCCCTCGGGGTCTGTCTGGAGCGGAGATAAGTTATTTGCTAAAAACAACCCAGGTTGCTGCGGCTGGATGAAGTCACGGAACACGGGGGCCCTGATGAGCCCACAGAGTGCTGTCTGGGGACCAGGGTGCTAGCCAGGCTGCTGCGCCCCCGGGCATACTGGGTTGTCTCCATAACCTCGCTCCTTTCTCTCCCAGGCACCTCTCCTCATCGCTCCCGAGTCGGGCGAATTGCTCCACGACCCACGGCGTCAGCCGGAAGAAAACCCGTGTCCCTCCCGACCCGCCTGTGCAGGACACAGGGCAGAGAAGCAGGCTGTTATCCCACAGTTATCCCACACCCCGAGCAGGGAGGAGGTGAGAGCCAGGCCCCTGGGCTCCAGGCCGCCCGCCTGCCTTTCCATCCCAGTCTCTGCAGACGTGTCACCCTGTGGCCCCCAACACCCTCAGCCCCTCCCGCAGGGCCCCGAGCCCACCCGCTTGTCCCCAGCCTGAGTCCCGAACCCGGCGTCCTCACCCGGTCTCCCTTGATGCCCATGTCTCCTTTAAATCCAGGAAAGCCGTCTTCACCCTGCGCAGGGACAAGAGAAGGCCTCAGTCCAGGCACAAGAACGCACCTCCCGGCCTCCCCCTCGCCGAGCCGCACTCGGCACCAGACCTGCAGTGTCACCAGCGTCGTCCACCGGGCAGGGTGGATTGGGGCGCCCGGCCCTTGCGAATGGCTTTCCCCTTAGCCCTTTGCGCTCCCAGACATAAGCTCTGCGGGATGGCTGGCTCGGTGCCCGGCAGCTGGAGGGCCGAGGCCTGGTCTTGGGGGGCCCAGCTTGACGCTGAACCTCCTGCGTGACAGGGCCTCCGCGCCCGGCTGCCCGAGCTCCGGACATGATATCTCAGAGCAGCTCTGCCCTGTCCCCCGAGTGCTGCAGGCCCCGACGGATGAGTGGGGTGATGCTGGAGGAGGCAGCTGGGAGGAAACGCCTCCCAGACCAGCCTGCTGGTAGCTGCTGGTGCGGCCGATGAGCGCAGGGACAGGCTCTACGAGGGGAGAGCGCCACCGGACACCACCCGGGGCAGCAGCGGGCAGCCTGCATTCCACAGGGAGCTGGGGCCATCGATGCTGTGCGTGAATTTGGGGATTCGGAAGCGAGGTTGTCAAAGGTCAGCAGCCTACCGTCCACTCGGGTCCCAGGTCTGGACTTTTCCCGCCCAGGACACGGACTGTCCCAAGGGCACGGCTGGCACCCGGGGGCGCGACCTTGCTCGGGCCTCTCTCTCCTGATTCAGGGGCCACATTTTGGTCCAGGAAGAGTGAACAGACAGGCTCAGGGGACCCAGCCAGGTCACAAACATCCAAGGCCCAGCTGGGAGCTCACGTCAAGAGGAAGGAGCTTTCTGTGATGTGGTGACAATCCTGTCCTCCCTGGCCAGCCACAGCCCCAAGAGATTTGTCCATGGTGTTCATAAAGTGCTGGCAACTTATCGGCAGTGGCCACAAACGATGCAAAAAGTCCACAAAGACGGTTCCTCACCACTGCCCCTCCCTCCCCCGGAAGGTCTCTGGCTGCCTGCATGGCCCTTGGGGACAGCAGCATGGTGGCACTCCTGGTGAGAAGGCATGCCCGGCACAGCCCAGTGACCATGCCCTCAAGCAGCCCTGTCTCTGGCTAGGGGCAAATGTGACCAGACACAGCAGCAAGGCTGGGATGCTGGGAAGTCACCTTCAAAAGCAAAGAAGGTCCCCCTTGTGGGAGCCACCACAGCGACCAGTGGGACAGGAGTCCTGGGACTTGGGGTCCTGCAAACAGCCCCACCGGGGCACCAGCTGATCTGTGCGGGACATGCCCGTCCCTAAACCCGGCGGGCTCCACTTAGAAAGCAGCGCCCTTGGGGTGGCCCAGCCACTGCTCAGAGGCTGCCCTGGGTCGCAGGCTCGGAGCATGCCCGTGGCAGACACGCTCTGGGACAGCGCCAGAACCCCGCGTGCCTCTTTGCCGTCCGCCCAAAGGGCAGCCGGCCGGGCCCTGGATTCTCAGCAGACACCACCGAGCAAGGACATCTTAGCTGGTGCGTTATGTCCGCTCCGGATCTGGCCCCTCGATGTTCCACCTTGGGAACGGTTCTCAAGCTGGCAGATTCCATGGGAAAGGGCCCAAGCTGCATCTGCACATGCTCCGCCCCAGCACGGGTAAGCAGACACCAGGCACCTGCACGCCAGCCCATGCTGAAACCCCGCATGGTTGGGAAACCCCACAGTCTGCCCAGCCAAGGGGCCTGAGCACCGTACGGAGAACACGTCCCGTGACTGCGCTGAGTGGCAGGAAGACCCACAGTAAGGCCGAGACGGGGGGCGGGCGCAGAGCGATGTAGCCCCCGGAACCCAAATCTGTGTCCTCAGTGAGCCCTGAACTTGGCTCGGAACTTCCTTCCACCAACGTGAAAAGGTGACAGTGGCCAGCCACGCAGCTCCCACTGTTCAGAATGCCACGCCGTGGGGCGTGTCGAATGTTCTAACTGGCAGCCCATGGTGGCACTTTTTAGTTTTTTTTTTTTTTTTTGAGACAGGGTCTCACTTTGTTGCCCAGGCTAGAGTGAGTGCCGTGGCGTCAGCCTAGCTCACAGCAACCTCAAACTCCTGGGCTCAAGCAATACTGCTGCCTCAGTCTCCCGAGTAGCTGGGACTACAGGCATACACCACCATGCCCGGCTAATTTTTTCTATATATATTAGTTGGCCAATTAATTTCTTTGTATCTATAGTAGAGACGGGGTCTCGCTCTTGCTCAGGCTGGTCTCGAACTCCTGACCACGAGCAATCCTCCCGCCTCGGCCTCCCAGAGTGCTAGGATGACAGGCGTGAGCCTCCTCGCCCGGCCCTTTTTAGCATTTTTTAACCAGAATGATCCATCCAGGCCTGACCTCCCCCGGCCATGGTCAGAGCCACGCCATATGCTAATCAGCGTCGCCCATGACAAAGCCAGGCTGGCCACGCCCACGCAGCTGCCGGTCCTGGTGGCACCAGGTACGTTCTGCCCTCCGAGCCGTGTGGAGCCCGGGGGCCGGCCCGTCTCCCACCCTGCCCGCCTCCGTGGCACCATGTGGATTCCTGCAGCTCACAGGGCCACCCAGGGAAGATCGGACAGCAAAATGGACTTTTGCCACCTGTCTCCTTTCCATTGGAGAAGGGAACGTGGGGCAGAAAGTGTCTGCTGGCCCCGGGGGGCAGTGGGGGACCATGCATCACTGCCGGGGCAGGGGCCGGGGCCTTCTCCTTGGGCAGAGGCACCAAGCCCAGACCCACTCGGCCCCGCCATGAGATGTGCCCCACGGTACCCAGGGCCCGTCTCCTGCAACTTGTTGTGTTTCCCTTTGCAAACAGACACATCGCCACTTCCCGTCCTCACACAGAGGCGGCATCCAGCCCGGCTGGCTCTAGGAGCCCGCTCTGGCCGGGCTGGGCCGGGCCGGGGACACTCACCTTCTCACCCTTCGTGCCCTTCAGGCCACGGATGCCGTCCGCCCCCTGTGGCGAGGGAAGGAAGGAGAGAGCAGTTAGGAGCCGGAGCCTGCACCCAGTGCCCACGGGAGCAGCTCTGAGCCCGGAGCACTGAGAAAGGCTCAGCTCTCATGGCAGAGGGATGAGCCCACCACCGCCCCCTTGGACAGGCGTCCGGGCGCACGTTTCCGTCAAGGTAGGAAGGTCCCCCATCCTTACACGGGCCGTGCCAAGGCCCAGGGGAGGCCCAGAGCGCCCGTCATTCCTGGGCTGACCTCCACAGACCTCTCCCCGAGACATGAGAGGCCCAAACCCGCCCCGGCCCTGCCACGGGCCCACGGCCCGCAGCCAACACCCCCGTCCCGGGGCCCTCCCGTTCCCCACGCTAATGTCTCAGAGGTTTGGGGAGCAAGTGGGATGCGATGTCCCGGTCAGGCCAACCCGTCCACGCCCCAGCCCCTGCTCTGTGGCCTCTGACAATGTCCCAGATGTCTTCGTGCCTCCATTTCCTCATTTTCAAAGTAGCAATGAGGACCATCCTTACCTGGTTACCGCTGCTGGGAGGGGCACACCTGTGAGGCCTACAGGACAGTGCCAGGCACGCAGCAGGTGTGCGACAAACAGCCGCTGTGTGCCATCTGGTTATTGTGATTCAGCATAATCATTAATGTGTGGCACGTTGTAACATCGTCAATTAATGATCACAACACTCATTGCGGCTGTAATCAGTGGAGGACATACCGTCTCACCTCCCTGCTAAACAGGGACTCTCAGGGCAGGCCCGGGCCACTTCCCGATGTTCTCACTGTGCCGAGAGCCTCGGCCGGTGGAGGTAAAGTCCGTGGAAGGGAATTACGCAGTCACGTCCTCGCCACTGGCGCCTTCCGACCTCAGACCTCCCAGCAGGGCGACTTTGAGCTACAGAGACTGAGCGCTGAGTCCAGTGGCTACCTCGGGCCACCTGCCCACGGGGCGCCGCGGAGAGGCCAGGCTGCAGGACCCGGGACTGCCGGCTACCCTCTTGTGGCCAGCGCTTCCCACGGACTTTGCCGTTCCGGCTGTTGCCTGGGTCCCGGGCAGGGCGGGGTCTGTGAAAGGCCGGACAGGGAGGGCTGCGCACTGAGGAGCTCTGCAGAGCTGCGGCTGGGCAGGGGCGCACGGCCCCACCTGCCCGGAGGAACAGCAAATGTGACTCCAGGAGCACCAGGAGCCCTGCAGCTGCCCTGTAACCCGATCCCCCAAGGGCCTGGCCCGTCAGGAGGTGTGGGCCGGCGCACGCGCACGCTCCGCTGTTGACAACGACGCCGGCTCCACGCCCCGGCCCTTACGGCTGATGGAGAGGCACCTGGCGAGGGGGTCCAGGGCGCAGAGCGGGGGCTCCGGGAGGGCGGGGGCCGGAGGAAGCTGGGCAGCTCAGAGTGGCTCTCGCTCATTCCTCCTGACGCTGCACACACTAACGTGGACAGACGCCACGGTGCCGGGCTCCGCCCTCGGGACGGCGGGAACAGCTACGGAAACAGCACGGCCCCGGGCAGGAGGCCGGCGCCAAGCAAGCTCCTCTATGCTCTCGTCCGTCCCCCTGAGCCTCTGACGGGACACGGAGTTCAAAACACAGAGGAAACAACGCAGACACGGAGTGTGCGTCATGGCCATGCGTGTCAGGCAGGGGCATCCCGCTACAGACCCGCCACCTGGACAGCCCTGCACACGGCAGGCGCTAAAAACATCAGGGGCCCCAAAGCTCCCACGGTGGCAAGCTGGGACTCAGTTTAGCCATCTGCCTCCAGAACTGCAGTCTCCAGGCACTTTCTGTTTTGATTCCTAGCAGGGTGCCTTCTTCCAAAGTCGCCCCAGCCCGAAGCCCCCAAGGGCACAGAGAACAGGTGGGGCTGTGGGGCAGACGGGGGCTGGGGGCACGCAGGGCCCACCTGCCGTCCCCCTGTGGCCAGGTTCCCCCCACCAGAGCAGGGTTTCAGAACAGTGCTGGAGCCCCACGCAGCAGGACGCGTTAGGAGAGAAAGGAGGGATTTCCTTTTTTAGGGCAGATTTGAATTCTCTCCATACTTGTTAAGTAAGATAGCAATTTTAGATTCCACTTGCTTCCTCTGAAGCGCATATAAAAATCGCAGGTGTGGCTGAGAACACACAGAGGCTTCGACCAACACGGGGACCCAGGTTTAACCTGTTCGGTGACGTTTGCTCCTGTTGTTGGGTGCTGTCTGGATGTAGCTCCCCTCCCTCCTGCGAGTCCGGGGGTGGGTGGGTCTGTGTGGATGGCGTTTCTTTCCAGTAGCGCTAAACACGCTGGCATGGCCAGCATGGGGGAGTCTAGCACCCACTCTCCTCCCTCCGGCCGAGAGGGCTGGGGGACACCACCCCCCTGCCCTGCCCGTCCTTATGAAAACAAGGAGAGCGGACAAGCACTAAGACGCCTCCCAGGCCTGAGTGCTACCACTGCGTGGTCCCCGTCAGAGGAACGGGACCGACCAGACAGAAACAGGGGCTCTTAGCTGCAGAACCGCCGACATTCGGGCCAGAGAGTTCCTTGTCGTGGGGGGCTGTTGCATGCGTTATAGGGGTTCAGCAGCACCCCTGGCTTCTGCCCATTAGGTGGCAGCGGTCCTCCCCAGCCTCACAGGAACCAGCTCCCGTTGAGACGGGCTGGGCTGGGGCATCCCTAACTGCGCTGGTGGGCTGCCGTGGGGACGGGGACGAGGCAGTCACAGAATGGGGGGGGGCAGACAGCCCAGAGAAGGGCGGGGCTTTGCCCAAGGCCTGGGTGTGAATCCATAATTGGGGTCTTCGGGCAACCCACCCAGCGGCTGCGGCTACCCGAGGAGGGGTGGGTGTGACTTTGCTGACGGTTAAGCCCACACACAAGGCCCTTCGGGAGGGCAAGGACAGAAGGAAACCCAGAGGAAGGTTAAAGGTCAGTGAAATCAAGGGAACACAGAGAACCTGCTATGATCCGAGCATCTGTGTCCCCCAAATCCGTATGGCGAACCCTAATAGCGAGCGCGGCAGGATTAAGAGGCGGGGCCTTTGGGAGGTGCCAGGGTCATGTGGGTGGAGCCCCTAGGGGAGGCCGGTTGCCTGTCCCTTCCGCCCCGGGGGCACAGTGGCGCACCCTAGCAACTGCAGAGCTGCCGCGCCAGACACCAAGTCAGCGCTGTCCCCGTCTGGGACTTCCGGGCCTCTAGAACGGCACGAGATAATTTTCTGCTGTCTGTCAGCTACCCAGTTGATGGTATTTTTGTGATAGCAGCCTGAACAAAGACAAAATCCTTTCTCAGGAGGAAGGTGGGGCTTCGGTGGAAAGTAACTAGATCTCTCTCTCTAGGGACCGTCTCTAATGGCGACCACGAGGCCAGCCCGCCGCCACCACCGCCACCATTAGGCTCATTAGGCAGTTGGCGCTGCCCACACTCTCTAGCGCCCGGGAGTACAGGAATCTAGCTCCCCGATGAAAGCTCTTTTAAACCTGGGTTTTCCTTCTGCCCTCTGCTTCCAAGTCTCCCCGATTGCTCATGTCACGAGTGAATTTTAATCAGACAGACACGATAAGAGCATTCTTCATAAACATTTCACAGCAAACACCTTTCTAGCTCACAGCAGCGGCATGGTGCCATTAGCCGCGTACGGGAGCTGGCAAGGGCTTTCGCTACGAGAGAAGAATTTGTAAAATGCCCGTGCGCAGAACTCACATAATCAGCATTTCTGCTAAATCTCCTCCCTTATAAAAGTCGCTAGGCGCTCTGCTGGTAAAAACGGGCTTTAGGGAGAAACCTGACCGGCTCCAGGCTCCCAACCACTGGGAGGTCTCTCTTCAGCCGCTCTCAAATTGGAACATTCTGGATCCTGGCCAGCGGGAGCCGGGGCCTCAGGACAGGGACAAGGATGAGGCACTTAATCAGGAATCGGCACATCTGGGCTGAGTCCTTCCTGACTGCAATGCCGACTTCAGTGCAATTTGGGACAAATCACTGAAGACTGAGGCCTCGGGTTCCCCACCTCCAGCCCCGGGGCTGCCGCACGCTTCCCCCGTGCAGCAATGAAAGTGCGGCACGCTTGGAACTGCAGGTGCAGGCAGAGGGGCTCGGCGGTGTGTCTGTACAAATCCCTCCAGCTGTGAACTGGCTGTTTAACACACACACGCATGCACGCACACGCATGTATCCTCCTTCATAGCATGCTAAAATCACTTTGAAGGAAAGAATCACCGTGAGCGTTTCTGTGCGGCTTTAAGACGCTGCAACGTCTCAGAGAAAGGAGAGAGCTCGTCCGCGTACGTCCACGTACGTCCGCAGGGGGGACGCCCCTCTGCACGCAGACAAGCCGACGTGTCCCGAGAGCAGTGTGCCTCCAGAGTGACACAGCCCCACGCAGACACCGAGAGTTTGCTGCCGCAGTGGGGACCCATGTTCCAGATGCCGTCTGGAGCTCTGTGGCCCGTGTGAGAAGGTCCCGGGAGGAGCCCCTCGTGGCAGAAACCCGACCGTGAGTAAATGGGAGTCTCCCGCAAACCCCGTCTCGCAACAGCGCTGGCCTGCCCTGGTGTATCCACGGGGACAGACTCTCTCTCTCTCTCACTCTTCGAATGTGCGACGTCTCGGAAGGAAGGTTTCCGAGCCGCCCCAGGAAAGAGGCCGAGCTCTGCCACCCACGAGGAGGGCCACAGAAGCCGGACAATGGAGACGCTAACAGAGGCACGCGGCAAAAGGACGCACTCCTGTCCTGACAGATGGCCACCGGCATGCCGGCGGCTTTGTCACAGCTGGCTGGAGACCGTCCCCACGCCCAGTCAGCCCTCTCAACACAGGCTGGCCACATCCCCCAGCTCAGGCCCACTGTCCTGGGACCCAGCGTCCCTACATGGGGCCGGGAGGACCAGGCCACTGCAGTTTAGGCTGGAGGGAGGTTTAACCACAGAGGAACCCCTGAAAACCAGGCAAGCCATGCCCCGAAGGAAGACCTGCAACTGCATGACTCTCTCTCACCTTAACTCCTCGAGGACCTGGGTAGCCGATGGGACCCTGGGGGCCAGGCGGACCCTGAAACAAAAGGGAAAACACCATTGGCGCCACGCCAGGTGGGGCTGCCTGGTCCACTCCAGTGAGCTCCTGGGTCCTTCCAGCAGGAGTAGAGCTCAGCTACCCCAGCCGAATCCTTCCTGCCGTGGACACCTCTGCCCCACGCCAGGTGCAGCCGGGTCAGCAGCCCAGGAATTAAGGGGTGGGCTGGGGAACGGAGCCCATGAAAAGTCAGAGCTGCTGTGCTGGAAGCACACACTTGTCCCTGAAGAAATGCAACCCAAGCCCAGGGACTCCGGGAAGAAACAGGAGAGCCTCTGGCTGGGAGAAGGGGACGAGGGCTGGCTGTCCGGGAAGGGACACCCTCCCACAGTCAGAGGGCCTTGGCCAGGACCGTCCGCAGCTCCCCAGAGCAGGACGCCCTTGGTCCTGGTGGGGCAGCAGCCGTACCTCCCACCGGCCCAGGGACCTGCGCAGGGAAAGGTCCCCTCCCTCCCTCTCTGGCCCTTTCCTCACAGCTTCTACGACAACAGCCCTCAGGCCCCGGAGAGGACCGGCGCGGTGGGCGCCTGTGCCAGGCTGCAGCTCCGTGGGACCAGGCGAGGGCTGCCCGGCTCCTGCCCCTTCAAGAACGGGATGCCTGGCCCTCAGCAGAACCGAGCTCAGCTGGTGCCGGGGAACGAGGCCACGCCTCCTGCTCAGGCTGAGAAGCCAGTTCTCGGAACGGCCCGTGTGTGCGGTGGGCTCCAGGCATAGGCTGCTCGGCGCGGCCCCGGGCGCGGAGGCAGGGACGGGCGCAGCAAGTACCCACCTGACCTCCTTTCTCTCCTGGAGGGCCTTCTTTGCCAGGGTGCCCCTGTCACAAAAGAAAAAGCCCAGTCAGTCACCCGCCACCTAAGCAAGCAGCACAGAATGAGGCCGTGACGGCCGACATCCCCCTACGTCCTTCCCTCGCCAGGGACAGGGCGGGCGCCAAGTCCAGGGTGGCCGGAGGGCGGCCAAGCACAGCCCTGAGCCTCGGCTCTCTCATCTGCACAATGGGCACAGCAGGCCAACAGCCAGAGCCCGTGGTGGCGGGAATGGGCACAGGTGGCGTGCACGGTGGCTCCTGGCTCAGCCCCGCCCTGTCGTGCAGACTCCATAGGCCACGGCGTGTGGCTGGGGACGGGGACAACGAGGGTGCCTGCTCGAGGTCCCCTGGCAACAGGAACCTAGGAGTGAGGAGCTGGGCCCGGATGCTGGGCTCCCACACTCTGGGACCGGCAGCCACGGCACTGTCTGCAAACCTGGAGCGTCTGACTGCAGGGGGAGCCGGAGGACAGGTAAGGAGGCCACCTGCCTGACGGGGCCCCAGTGCATCCCCAGGTCCCCCGGTCACCGCCCCGTCTACCTGGGCCGGACCCATCCCATTCCCAGGGATGCGGGTTTCTCTGAGCTTCCCACCCAGGCTGGTCACTAGGAGCCTCGGAGCTCACAGTCGGGTAGCCAAGTGTACGTGACAAAAGCAGAAAGACCGACGTTTACCATGTGGAGAGACAGTTCCACCAACAAGGATCCCAGCAAAGAGACTGTGCAGTGTGGCCAGGTGGCTGGCATGGCAGGGTCTGACTCTACTGGATACACCCAACCTGCTGTGTGTCCTTGGGCAAGTCACTTGCCCTCTCTGGGCCTCCAATTCCTCACATGTAAAATCAGAGTATGGATTAGGTACTCTTCTACCTTGAGCATCCTAAAGATCTAGGACTCTGTTTCTAGATATGGCAGTGCTAAGGAGACCCAAGTCTCTTCAATAAATGATCTGTGTGTGGCTTTTTTTCTTTTTTAGAGACAGGGTCTCTCGCTCTATCACCCAGGCTGGAGTGCGTTGGCACGATCATAGCTCAGTCACTACAGCCTTGAACTCCTGGGCTCAAGCGATCCTCCCACTTCAGCCTCCAGAGCAGCTAGCACTATTGGTGTGTGCCACCACACCCAGCTAAAGGTTTTATTTTTGTAGGTATGGGGTCTCACTGTGTTGCCTAGTCTGATCTGGAACTACTAGGCTCAAGAAATCTCCCACCTCGGCCTCTCAAAGTGCTGGGATTACAGGCGTGAGCCACTGCGCCCAGCTTTGAGTGTGGTTTCTAAATTCATATTAGTTGTACAGTTGGATCTGAAGCCTTTGCAAAAATAGCCCATCTGGATGGCAAAGCGAGTCGGGGTGCAAAAGTTCCCTTTTGGGGAGCCCGTGGCTTGGGGCGTCTTTGAGAAAACTCAGGTACAGGTAGGACCGCGCCTGCTGCTCTGGGCTGGAGGGGCACCCTTGGCTCCCATGAGGCTGTCACCCACCGAGGCTCACAGCACCAGCACCTCCTGGTGGCAGGGCTGGACCCAGGGATTGGAGCGGGGTCCTGTTCCGGGGGCCAAGAGGGGCTCTTTGTGGGCCTTACCGCATCTCCATCAAACACACACTTTCTTCTGTTCAGGGACTCGGGGTGGGGGCATCTGTGGGTGGCTGAGTGCCGGCTCCAGAGGGAGGCCCCCGGGGCAGGCCCCGCACACGGTCACTGCGGGAGGCCAGCTCCCCCGTCACGTGATACTTCCCGAGTCGCGGCTGGAGACAGGAGAGTGCCTGCACCGGAGCCACCGCGCAGACTGGCCAGCGTCCGGGAAGCACCAACACCGCCGTGACCGCAGCGGCCAGCGAACGCTGGCGGGCGGCACTATTGTGACGAGCATTCGGGCTGAGGGCGAACTGTTTCAGATATATGCTGAGACTATCCGGCGTCCTCAAACTACGGCCCGCGGGCCACACGCGGCCCGCCGAGGACGTTTACCCGGCCCGCCGGGTGTTTTTGCCGCCGCTGCCTGTCCTGCTTAGCCGCCGCCGCCTCCCCCCCCCGGGCCCGCAGTGCGCATGTGTGGAATGTGCGCCCCACTCCCCAACGGCCCTCCGGAGGTCTGAGGGACAGTGCACTGGCCCCCTGTCTAAAAAGTTTGAGGACCCCTGTATAATAAGTTGTGGTTAAAGGGCGAGAGTACCCGGGAGCGGTGAGCGTAGGACGTGCTCATTAAAAAATGTCTGAACAGAAAGGGACTGAAAGGAACAAGGACCAGATGAGGAGGGTGATGGATCTTTCTGCAGCGGGGGGCGGGGGCGGGGCCGGGACCTTTTCCTCCTTCCCTCCACTTGTTTGCATTTTCCAATACTCTGCGATGAGCATCACTTTTATAATGGAAAAATAATAAAGCCTAAATTATTTGTAGTAGATATTTTTTTTTCTGATTAAAAATGTAATATATGTTCATTCCAGGCAATTAGGCGAGTGGAAAAGAAATTAAAACCCTTTATAACCTCAGCGGGCGGAGCAACTGCATGATGTAGACTCTCACGCTACTCTCCCCGCGTATTTGCATGCGGAATTGCCACCACGTGATATATTTTTAATTTAACATTATATTGTGAGCATTTTCTCACGTCATGGGATATTCGCTGAAATTCAATTTTTACTGGCTCCGTAATATTCCGCTGAACCGTAATTCATTTAGCTATTTCCCCGTTGTGTGCCATCAGGAATTATTTAACAATATATTTCAGCATATTGAGTCTGCTTTGCTGCTTCGAAACACCTTATACTTCTTGATGGGTTTTAAATTAATCTTCCTTTTTTTTTTTTTTTTCAAAACCAAATCCAAAGCAATACGAAGGAAGAAAAAAAAATCCCTATTGTGCTACTACCTCTCTAAAGGAGAATTCTTTAAAACTTTTTTCTTTTTCTTACAAATTCTCATAAGGCAACCGGATCAGTGTCTTGGGGCTGACCCACGGTTTCCCTTCTGTTTGAAGCACCTTCAGGCGTGAACTGGCACAGCCAGGTCCAAAAATACATTCACGTTTTTAAAGGTTTAAATGTAGGTCGGGGAAGAAAAATGGGGAGTGTATCAGGGCTAGGCTGCTGGCTGCACGGGCAGGGGGCACCTCAAAGCCCCCCGTTTCCCCACAGAATACGAAAGGAAACTGGGGACCCTCACTCACTGGTGGCTCCAATGTGGGGAGGGGGTTCCCGGGCAGAACCAGGCAGGTCAGCCGAGGGCCCGGGAGAACAGTCGGGTCAGGGAAGAGGGGTGCGGCCCACCCCGCCCCAGCACAGCTCCCCCCAGCGCCCCGGCCTGGCCACTCCTATCACACACTGGGGCACGGGAGCAGGAAGCACGGCAGCAAGGACATCCGTCAACCTGTCGTCAGCACCGTCACCCGTGGAGACGAGATCACCGGTGGTTTCCGATTGGTTGCCATTTTATTTATTTTCCTAATTTTCCCTAACAAGATGTGTTATTTTTATAATTAGGAAATGCAATTAAATATAAATGCGCGTTAAAGGACGCAAATGACCCATTGGAAAGGATTAATCACTTGGCGACCAGCGCACTTAGCAAACTCCCACGTGGCCCGGCGACTGCAGGTCCCTGACGTGGCCCCCACGGCGTGAGAACCACGCTGGATCACGTCACCAAAGGGCGACTGTGACTCACCGGACCAGATGATTATCAGCCGCGTGGGAAGCAGACCCCGACTAATTGTCAGCATATTTAACTTTCTTGTTTCGTCTTTAATGGCCTTATTAAAACCATAAAATACACTGTGTTTTAAATAATTAATTTGGCTAATCTCGTCTTCTGAAACAGGCTTTCGGCATCAACCGAATACTCAAAAACCAAACAACAAAAAAAAAAACCCCAGCAGCAGCTCACGGAGGGCGGTGGGGAGAGGTCCACACCCATGCACACACACACACACACACACACGTGTGCACACAGGCACGCTTGCACACACGTGTCCTGAGCGTTTCCCACTTCCCCACGCCGCCCCTCCGCACAGCCTGGCCGCAGATTGGATTTGTCACTCACCCGCTATTTCCAGGCGGAATCTAATTTAGCTCCACAGCTGTGCGCTGGCACGTTGCAGGCGCATTTGCTCGCCGCCCTCCCTCCTGTGTGCGCGAGGACGCTAAAAATACACGCGGCCTGCCCTGCCTTCCCGCTCCCAACACGGGGGCCGCACGCGGTGGCCCGGTGCCCGGCCCAGCCCTGCTCATTGTTTGGAACTCGAGGCTGGGTTCCGGCAATTACGCAGCACACCCTGGTAAGCAATAACGCCCCGCGCCGGCTGACACACGCCGTGCGAAGCGTGTCTAAAACCCAGCAATCTCCGAGCAGTCAAGCCGCAGACCAGACGGGTCTCCATCCACAGAGCCCAGAAAGGGTAAATGAGGTCCAGTGTCCCCCGGGGAGCCGGGGTCCTCGTCCCCATCGCCGGCACGCAGACGGGGGCAGTGTGGGGAGGCCTCGAGGGGGGCAGGGCTACTCACCGGGGGGCCGTCGGCACCGGGCATTCCTGGGAGGCCTGGTTTACCCAAGGGGCCCTAGAACAAACCAGAGGTCCGTGAGGGGACACCTGGGCTTGCCCCACCTCTCTGCACAAACCCACAGTCACTACTCAACATCCCGGCCGCACGAACACTTGTCCGGAGGCGTGGGCAGGGGCGCCTTGCCCCCTCCCGCCAGCCGGAAGCAGCACCCATGGGGAGCTGCCTCACCTCCTGCTGCCCCCAGCACCATTGGGCTTTACTATGGGAGCCAAACCGCCACCCAAGTGTTCCGCCCCCTTCTCCCCTGACATCTGCCTGCTCAGACACCATGTCCTCCGGAGCCTTTCCTGCAGGCCTGGAAGGATCCTCCTGTCCTTCCTCATGTGTCATGCAAACACCCCGGGGCCTGGCGCAGTGGCCCAGCCAGGACAGGTCACCGTCCCTTAGGCAGACGGGGGTCCCAAGCCCTGCAGCAGCCCAGCCCTCTGCACTCCCAGGGATGCTGTGACCAGCGTCACCCCCTAGAGGTGCTGCCTGAGCCGCCCAGTGGCCTGGCTAAGGCACGAGCTCTAAAAGAGCAAATGCTTCCAGCTCTCGGAACTCCAGGGCCTAGGACCCAGTAGGTGCTGGAGATATATTTAGGGTTGCCAAATTTAGCAAAACAAAACAACTCAAACAACAACAGATAAACAACATACAGCTCAAACGTAACTGGGTGTCTGGTATTATTTTTCTTGTTAAATCTGGCAACACCTATACATACTAGAGAATGAATGGACGGATAAATTTACGAATCAATGAGGAAGAAAACTCCAAGGTCTTCCTCATGCCTGTCACTCAGTTCCTAGGACTCTGAGCTTCGGCGCCCCTGGGGGACACTGAGGCACTTGCTGTGGGCCAGCAGCGACAGAGGTCCCCCAGGGCCTGGGCCAGGAAGTGCACCTGCAGGCAGAAGGCCGCCCCCACCATGCAGCCCTAACCCACCTACCTTTTCTCCTGGAGGGCCGATTGCACCCTGGGGGCCTGGAAGACCCTAGGAGGGGAAGAGAGGAAGGTGAGGGGGCTGCCTGAGTCACCACCTTCCCTGCCACCCCCCATCTCCCCACCGACCGGTTCTCTCATCTGGGCAGCTTTCCCTCCGGGCAAGGTGAGGGGCTGCGAGTTGGAGGGGGCAGAGCCCCTGCGGTCGTTCCCAGGGAACCGGGCTGGAGACCCCACCCTCTGTCCCCCAGTCTGATGCCAGAGCCGCCTTCCCCAGGCTCACTTACCTGGGCGCCTGGGTTACCCTGCTGTCCCGGGGGGCCAGGCTCTCCCTGGGGACCCTACAGGAGACAAAAGCAAAGGCACCGGAGTGGGCTATGGGAACTGTACCCCCTTCCTTGGGGCCTGGTCTGCACCCCCCAGTCCTGGCCTCTCCTCTTTTCAAACTGCTCCTGAGTGCCTGAGGCCCGCGGCAGGGGACATGCCCTGGGGCGGCCGGGAGGGAAACGGCAGGTGGGTCCCGCCGCAGGGAACAGAGCCAGGACTGGGCACCTCCGAGGCTGCTGGCGTTGACGCAGACACAGTGAGCACTGACTGTCCGTGCAAACACACCTGGACACCCGTCCGGGAAGGGACACGCAAAAGGAGCTGACCAGAAGCATTTTATTCGCCAGAAAACTTCCAGGTCACCCTGTCATGCTTCCGTCTCCCAGTGCCCTTGAAGCAGGCGTGGGTGTCCGGGAGACGGGTCTCCTGGCGTTGGAAGGTGACGTGTTCATCACCAGCAGCGAGAACGTGATCTCCCCCAGGCCTGTGCTGACCTGCCCCGACTGTGTGGAACTGGGGCCCGCTCCCGGCTTTGAGCACCGCCGCTCTGCGCTAGAAGCAGCACCAGGGCGGGCGGCGTGTCTGTGCTCCCTCTCGTCCTCCCAGCTACGTGGACAGCAATAACCCCACCTGGCTGGGCAAGGAGCACACCAGAGGACGTCACCCGGGTCCCAGGGACTTACCACGTTTCCTTTGGGGCCTGTTTGGCCATCCATACCCGTGACGCCCTGCAGCAGGTTTAAAAAGAGAAAACATACACTGAATGCAGAAGAATTAACAACACTCAAAAGGAAAATCCCCAACCAATGGGTGTGTCAGAGGACGGCTCGGTCTGTGGGGAAGGGGAGCAACTTGACCCCAAATCCCTTCCCTGGAGGGTCCACTGATCAGCCCAGTAGCCCTCTGCTAAGCCCCAACGGAGTTGCCAGGCCCCAGATCCCACGGGGCAGGCCCCGAGTCCCAAGAAAGCGGGTCAGAGGGCTGATCAGGTACAGGGACAGGCCCTGGCCTGGGGGAGCCGCCCCCTGGGGCAGACCCCCCCCCCCAACCACGGGCTTCTCCTCCTTCTAGAACTGTCACAGGAGCTGCTGGGAGCTCTTGCAAGCAGGGAGGAAACATGGCACCCTGGGCTTCTGCTTATAACCTAGACGGCACTTGCCGTGTGCCGGAAAGGAACTCGGCCCACGTGCAAGGGGGGCTGCCAGGCCGGCCAGCCTCGGGCCCCTACTGCAGGCCCACACCGTGGGAGCTGGGTGTTTTGCGTGTGAGCATTAAAGACCTGCTCACACTTCACACCAGCTGCAGGCAGGTGTGCAGAGTGGTCAGCACAGATCCGCTGCCCCAGTGGGCTACCAGTGAGTAGAGGGGTCTCCAGGGCCGTGATGGGGACAGACATGCAGAGAGGTGACAGGACTTACGGGAGGTCCAGGAGGGCCTGGGGGCCCCTTGGGCCCAAGCAGACCACGTGGCCCCTGCAAGAGGAAAAAGCAAAGGAAGTTTCAACTCAGCCAGGAATCCCAGCCGCTGCTCCCTGTCTCAGGCAGACCCAGGCGTGACAGAGACGCCCTCTGGACCTGCTTCATCTCCTCACCCCACCCCCATCAGCACTGGGAACCAGGGCGGTGCCTGGAGCTGGGGAGGGGGGAACTCAGAGAGGGCATCAGGCAGCACAGCACTCCCAGGGAAAGGGGCCTTTCAAATCCCCCGCACTTCTGACACCTGCTCAGGGCAGGCATGCACAAAAGCTCCCCGGAGAATCACCGCACAATGACACCCCGCTGCACGGAGCGCTTCTGCCCAACTCCTGCTCCCAGCTCCCTCTCCAGTCCCTATCTGCAATGACACTGAGATCAGAGGCTGCAGGGCAGGGAGGCAGGAGAAACTAGGTCTCCGATGGGAGCCTCCCGCCGGGATGCGTGCAGGGGAAGCGTGGAGCTCAGATCTTTTTTCCAGGACGGCCACGGTGGCTGAGAGCAGGGAGGGGCACGGGAGTAGAGACCCTCACCCCGAGGGGAGCACAGCCCGAGGCCCCCTGCACCTAGGACAGTTATGAGACTCGTGAGCTGAGCGGCGGTCCCTGCCTGCCGCGATAAGCCCGCCCTGCCGTGAGGGCTTAACCAGCCTGTACCCCAGGCACACGGACCACAAGTGCCCTTAATTTTGATAGCACCTTTGCAGATTCGGTAGAGGAGAATCCTTGTCATGTTCATTGCCCCTTAAACGTTTCCTTCATTATTTTAATACCTAGTCCCATAAATGTGTTTAGAAGCTAATAGCCCAGAAGGTATTGCTGCTCAGACGTGTGTTAAGGAGACAGCGCTGTGGAGCCCTCCTCCGCAGCTAGCCGGACAGCAAGGGGACGATTTAGTCGCCATGAATCACAAACGCCGACCCCTGCCCTCCGCGCTGAGGCTTGGGTGATATTTCCCACTCATTAGCACCGCCGGATGCTCACAGCTGTGCCGACTCGCGTAATGACAAAAGAGACAATTTAAAGCAACACTAAATGAAAAGTGATTAATGTCCTTTTCTCATGGAGGAAATTTGCTTTGGGCCTAAATCTGAGCCGGCTTAGGGAAAAGAGCGTGGCGCAGCTGCGGCGTGGACCCTACCTCGGGCCCCGGACCCCCCCCACGTTCCTCAAGGGCCCGCACTTCCTCCCGCAGGAAAGGCCCAGACCGGGTCCTGGGGCCGCCCGGCCAGCCAGCCCCTCGCTGCCTCTCTTCTTCCCCAGGGAAACGCCCCGATTTGGCTGTTCTGGGGTCTGAGCCCCCTAATCTGAACTCGAGTGGCTCCAGGGCACCCTGTCGCCACGCTGACCACCCACAGTCCCGCCGGGCGGTGCACTTACGGGCTCCCCGGGCAGCCCCCTGGGCCCGACTTCTCCATCGTCACCCTGTGGGGGAGGAAAAGGCAGGAGTTTAGGGACAAGCTGTAAAGCGTGGACCCCAGAGAGACCATGTTCCTGCAGCCGTGGAGAAGGAGTCTCTGGCCTGGGGCTGCTTCAGCGTGCGCTAGAGTTGCCGTCCCCGCACCCGCTGGGAAGGCCCGCAACGTCCTCGCTGCAAGGTGTGCGGCCCCTGCAGGCGACAGGCGCGGCCTGGTTGCCGAGACACCTGCTCAGGGGCTCACAGGCCGCAGCTCCAGGGGGAAGCTGGGCAGAAAGACCACCTAACTCAAAGGGTTGGTCCCTCGTGAACGGCGTGCACTTGAGCAGGGGACCAGGGCAGAACCACAAGGTCCCCGGGCCACCTCCTGGGGAGACAAAGGACTCGGCCTGAAGCGCACACCAAGAACAGCCTTTTCCTTCCGGCTCCAGAAAGGCGTGCTCCCCTATATCCGCCGGCCCACACCCAGGGCTACTGCCAAGCACGCTGTGCCTGGTTAAGGCACCGCCTCTCCCTCTGGCCCTCCCTGCATGAGCAAGCACTCGTGCTCACACACAGCCTGCTCGAATGCAGGTGCACACACACCCACACACACCCTGTTCATGCACAGTCACACACACAGCCATGCACACGTGCCTGCGCACACATACAGCCATGCACATATATGTGTGCACACATATACACACACCCACATGCATACACAGTCATGCCTACATGCCTGCACACAAATGCACACATACACCCCATGCACCCACATGGCATGCATACACAATCATGCCTATGTGCATGCACACAGGTAAACACATACACCC